>MU184533.1:31832-42316 GCA_016904865.1 Pissodes strobi
TAATTTTTGTATTTAAATTTCCGAAACGTTTTTACAATATTAAGATTCATAAAAATATTTACAGAAGCACTCAAGTACATGTCATAACTGATAAACTAGACCCCTAAATTCAAGACATGGTACGGAAACAGGCCAACTATCAAGAGCATTCAAGGGTTAGTTGAGTTAATTTTCAAGTGGATCTTCAACAAACTGTCGAATTTATGGTAACAATAGTCTTTGTACTGACACATATGCCTAAAGCACCAAATTTTGACTTCAGGAGAATATCGTTTTCATTACGAAGTATACTACGCAGCACCCTGTATAATTATCCAGTTTAAATATCTAAAAATATCGCTTTCATAATATGTGCTATATATATGGTAAGACAATGACGTAATATCCACGGACCAATTTGTTAACAAATAAATTCATTTCCAATTATTCGAAGTCAGACGAATTTGACGATTCTAGCAAAACGAGCAAGCAAATTTTAAAAAGTTCATTTTGTTTTCTGTTGTAATTTTGTGAGGTCTAATTATAACAAAATGATGGAAATCATTTCGACCTAAATCTGCATGAGCACAACGCTCAGAAGTATAACAGTATATTTTAGATGGAAACATTTCACAGATTTTGCTCAAACTATGAAACTAAATTTTTAAATTTATTAAATAGAATATAAAGATCGATCAGAGTACCTATATAAAAATAAATACTATAAAAAATCTCAAAAAAGCGCTCGTTGTGGATCGTGGATCTGAAAGTCGAACATCAACTAATATTTTGAGGTTATAGTAGTAGTAGTAAACTCTCTATTGGCCTTTTTCGTGAGAAAATTCAGCCAGACAAGACCTCTATCCGGCTTAGTTAGAGCTGGGGCGACCCATCCCAGATAAGTTACACCTTGGTGGATAGAGATACTATTTTCGGAGCCTCCAGTATGTAACATGCACGGTCTGTTTTAAGATTCGACCACCGGCTGGACATTCACACACATTTAAATCTTGTACATGCACGGCTAGAGTCTTATGCAAAGTGTCCTCACACAATGCAGATATAACCAGTTGCTGTTAGAGAGACTTCCCATCTCCGCAGGGCCCACGCCCCGATCTCCTTCAGATCACGTAATCACGTGCAATAATTTGGAAGAATATTCGTAGGAATCAACCCTCCATTAAGCGACCCACCCTAAACACTCTCCTAACCGGCCACGACTTCCCTTTTCGAACTGACGGGGCTCCCTACGCTTTCTGCCGTGAATCACGTGCACTTCCCGTGCGAAGTCAGGTTAGAAAACCAGACTCCCTTCCCACGTCCGAACACCGCCAACTCCAAAGCGGAAGTCATTTTGAGGTTATTCGTTCGTTCTGTTATGAGTTGGATTCGCTGGACAGCATTCACCAAATGAGACCCCTGTCTGGGCTTAGCAAGAGCTGGAGCGACTCTTCCAGATTGGTTACACCCTTACGGACAGAGATACTATTCTTAGAACCTCCAGTATGTCGAGTATGCACTCCTGGAGGCTCAGATTTTTACATGCACGGCTTGTTTTAAGGTTCGAACACCACCGACTGGACGCTCACAAACACCTAAATCTTGTACATGCACAGACAAAAATGACCCCTCGGGAGCAGCGCTATATTTTTGACCCTTGAAGGTGTCTGTCACGTAAAGTAGTAGCTGTGAGCTGAATCTTTGCAGGCACAAACAGAAATGATCCCACGGGAACATCCAGTTCCCCCCGGCCTGGATACCAGCGTGAATGGGTATTTCTTCTGGCTAGGACACCAGATTCTTCCTCGAGAAGAAACAACGATCACTGAACTATAGCCTCGTGTTCACCCAAAATAGCGACAAATGGGCCGCTACAAAACGCGTGTTGACTCGACCGAAGACGAAGCGGAAGTCATTTTGAAGTTATCTGCTGCTGCTGCTTAGATGTGGATTTCGCGCAAGCGCGTTTGCCCATCAGCTGGCATTCGTCATGGCTCACCTTTTTAATTGCAACAATTTTGAACTTAAAACAGTATCATCTGTAATCATTTTTATTTTATGTAAACAAATCCAAGGTGTTAGTAAGGCAGTTCACAACACACGGCCCTTCTCTCTTACGGACAACTCAGGAGCACACCTCGCTAGTTGCCTCGGTTAAGGTATATAATGCAGTTCAGTTCATATGGGTTAGAAGTATTGCGGTTACGCATACACGCAGGTACTGATTTTTATTGTTCTTATGGACCGCCTAATAAAAAGCTCCGAACATGTCAGTGTCCGACGAATAGGCATAAATAATGCATATACTACATATACCACTAGCATTGCATTGACATGTCTAAAAATGCGCAAGCTCGTTTAAGCCAAACCTACCATGCAGGTGCGCGTGCGCAGTATTCAGTGTTCAATTGCTACATATAGCCTCCTATTCCTGTATCAGTTTTCTCTAAGTGGGAGATATTGTCTTTATGTCCCGAAGCCGAATTTTTAGAAGCGATGTTGCCAATTACTGCTAGAAAAACAAATTGAAATACATATTGAATATCCTAGAACAATTGCTCTGGCGAGTTCATTTGCGACATTTTAGTTCCACAAAAATGTAGTTATGCATTAAAACGCACATACGAAAAATGACGGATCCAAAATGCTTTATTTTATAAACCATAATTAAAAAACTCGGTATAGTATCAGACGACCGAATATAGCAGATTAATACCGGAAACGGAGGGGAAAAATTTAAAAAAAAATCATAAGAAGACATGGTGTCCCAAAATTAGTGTAAAAGAGTTTAACGGCGCATTCTACATTTAAAATAGCCTCTAGTTTCTTTAATAATCATATGTCGAAAAATGCACCCTAACAGAGTTACAGCCCTTGACAGATTTCCTCCTGAAGATGGTTTTTAATCCATATTTCCGAAACGGTTACAGCTATGCCTTTTAAATTTTGTTATTAGGGTAATTTTAGCATGAGGATTATGTTTCTCGTTAGAAAATTCAAATTTTAGTCAGAGCCCTGACATTTGGGGTGGTAAAGACAACTAAACTGTCATAACATTTTTGTGGGTTCACTTTTAAATTTTTTTCTTTTAAAATCCGAAAATCTATGTTTGTCTACGTAAAAAAGGTACTCTTGATTTGTATCGCTAAGATGCACCGTTTATGAGAAAATTGGCTTTGAAAATTTTTTGTTGCGTTACTTGCATGATGATAAAATCCGATTGCTTGTAATATAGCCAACTAGAAAAAATACTACATAAATTTGGATTTTATCATCATGCAATAACGCGACAAAATATTTTCAAAGCCAATTTTCTCATAAACGCGATACAAATCAAGAGTACCTTTTTTACGTAGAAAAACCCAGATTTTCAGTTTTTAAAAGAAAAAAATTTAAAAGTGAACCCACAAAAATATTATGACAGTTTAGTTGCTTTTACCACCCCAAATGTCACGGCTCTGACTAAAATTTGAATTTTCTAATTTGAGAAACATAATCTGCATGCTAAAATTACCCTAATACCAAAATTTCAAAGGCATAGCTGTAACCGTTTCGAAAATATGGATTAAAAACCATCTTCAGAGGAAACCTGTTAAGGGCTATAACTCTGTCAGGGTGCATTTTTCGACATATTATGTTTATTAAAGAAACTAAAGGCTATTTTATATGTAGAATGCGCTGTTAAAATCTTTTACACTAATTTTGGGACACCCTGTATAGTATATCCCAGTTTAAGTTCATCAGTTTCATATTACCTATCTGAAATAATCATTTAAGCTTTACCACTTATCCTCACCCGTCATTTAACATTTTGCAAATATCAAATATGAACTTTATGAACCCATTTGGCAAATTTTGGCCGTTTTCACAAATGCGCTTGCGGTCACGTGACTTGCCCAATCAAAATGCGCTAACGGTCACGTGACTTGGAATTAACAATGCTTTTCACAAGCTTTAGTTTTTTTTAATTCCAATTTTCAAATATGATTATTTTATTCGTAAAAACCGATTTCTCATATAATTGATGACACATAATAATAATTATAGAAATAGTTACGGAAATCCTAGCGCTCTATGAAAAAAAAACGACATAATTTGGACACATGCGCAGTGAGAATTTCGTTTAAGGTTGCCTTTGATCAAAAATAAGGCTTGATAAATGGGATCTGCTAATAATCGGCTTTCCGATTCTTACATTAAATATTAAATTTCCTAATTATTAAAATTTCAACTGAGGCGTATTTTTTAAAACATTATTCAAATACGTATAAAAAATTAAAGTAAAAACTCGCCTTTGAATTAAAAAAGATAAATGTTACATTTAAATGTTGAACTTGCACGAATAATATGCCACTGACGTAGCATGGTCTACAATGATAAAATGGCCTATCATATGTTAGTTGGCCGCCATCTTGATTCAATCGAAGGAATCCATATTCATTCAACGTAACCCTCTGGGCTTAAGAACATGTGAGAATAGAATAATTTATTAACGATTTGATCCATGAGTATTAAAATTCGGCATCCAATCTGAAAGAACTTTTTGGGATGTAAAATGGTTGGTAATGTTCAGACAATCAATAAGGGACTAAATATTGGTTTCGCTGTTTCCTTCGTCTTCTTTAACAGTGATTTTTTATAAATAATAGTCTTCTACCTTTTATATATAGCACATAACACAAAATTGTAGGCAATTTTATAAAACAAAACCGAAATATGCATTGTGTAGCCTGGTTTGAGATAAAAATTTAAACTACGTCTATATATATGCTTATTTTAATTATTAAATACCACTTAAAACATAAGAAAAGAAAACTTTTTGGAGAATATATTTAAAAGGAATACATACCAAATAAATAATCGTTGCCGATTAACATAAAAAATATAATATTCCGTTTCTATAGTACCGCCACAAGTTGTTTAAAATTAAACCACAAAACTACTACAAAAGGAATGAAAATTACCGGAAACAAATATAAACTAATTATTCTCTAGTTAAACTGAAAACAATCAACTCTAAAACAACACCAATGACAAACTAATTTCTGTATTTGAGTTTTTCAAAGGGTTTCTACAAGAAAAAAATCTAAAACGTCCATATTAAACGTAGATATTAACCGTAAAATCAAAATACAGGAGTGCCCGCCTCATTGTCTAGGAAACACGTACACAGAAAAAAATCCAATTTTTACAAAATCGCTACCAAAGGTGAAAGTCAGATGTCTGGACACAATATCTAATCTAGAATAAACGACATTCCATACAATTCTCAAATTGAATAGTTTTTAAGACCGTATTGACAAAATGTAAGGATAGCTCTCCAAACAACAATAGATTTCTCTAAATCTGAAAATCTTGGTCTGAGGATGGTACGGAAAATACTGAAGTGTTGGCCTTGATTGGAAATTTAAATACTGTCTCCAAAAAGCTGATACATGATTCATTCAGAATAGTTGATTTTTGGCTCATAAAGCATCATCTAATCATCTAAACTGAATGAATAAGATTAATCCGACTAACTCTCTGGATTATTTTAAAAATAGTAGCAATTGGATAAGAATTACCCTCGGCCTGGTAAGACGGAATATCCACGTTTAATATGTAAAACCTAGGTTTAATATTTGGAAACATTATTTCCTATTCAATATGAAAATGAAACTCAAAAAAATCTAAAAAGAGAAACATTTTAAATTAAACCTGTTTTTCTTGAGTTGTACCCGACACGATTTTGACATTCTTAGACTTTCTTAGTTTTTCCTGGCCTGGGGCACTGTAAGGGGTTCTTTGAGAGCTGCAAATCAGAACGTTTTCTATTAGTAGGCGTAATGACAATATCATGAAAAAATAAACAACTTTAAATTGAGAAACAAAAAAGCATTCTAAAGAAAAAAATCGTACCAAACTAATAACAAGCAGCATGCAATAATAGACATGCAATAACATCTTGAAAGGGTCCATACCGTCTGTATGAAATAGACTTTTCAAGCTTTGTCTCTGCATGACTTTTCTACTTTTTTACTACGACTTTTAGTAAAAACACAAGCTATGCATAGCAATAGTGCTGGACTTATAAGCAACCGTACGGACAAAATACTTTTTACTTATCCAGAAGTATTGGACATTACAATACAAAATTTCAAATAATACAGTGTGTCCAAAAAAGTATGCAACAAATGGGAAGCTTTTTTATTATTGATTTCTCAGAAAATTTTATTCTTGATAAAAGTTGGTGCTTGCCCTAAAACAGTAAATGAGTATTTCAAATTTTCCGTACTGCTTTTAGTGCGGGCGCAAATGTCATTTTTCCGAAATCGCGTCAAGAGTAAAGTACCTTAATTTATAAAGATACAGCAAAATCTTATAAGGAAAAGTTCTTCCAAATTAAAAGAGTAATCTAAATATGAAATTTGAGTTAAGTACATCAACTTTTAATTTTTCTTTTTTTTTCTCGATTTTTTCTTAAACGTTACGCCACTGGAGAATGTTTTGTTCTTTTGTTATTAGTATACTTGCAAAGTAACTTCAAAATTTATTTAGCATAGAAATTAGTTATATAGTTGCATAATGTTGCAGTTTTTCCAGAGATAATAGCCAGTTTAGGTATCAGTGTGTTGCAAGCACATTTAAACACTTTTGATTCAAAAAATTTTCCACTCAAAATCATGAATAGACCCAACTCTTTTCATTTCATGTAAAACAACTGATAATTTATTTATCTTTTGCACTCGATGAGTAAAATATGCCCAAGTATCCTAAAAAGCCATATAAAATATTTGGTCTTGAAGAGTAGGCCATGCATTTGGAATAAAAACAAATAAATAGTAATAATTTTACTTCGCTCTGACATATGAAATTAATTATTATTGAGTCAGTCATTCCAATTGTATTTTGTAATAATTATTGTGGACAATTATTTTGGACCAAAATTGTTTAAATGTGTTTGCAACACACTGATACCTAAACTGTAAAAACTGAAACATTATGCAACTATGTAACTAATGTCTACTTTAAATAAATTTTGAAGTTGCTTGGCAAGTATACTAATAACAAAAGAACAAAGCATTCACCGATGGCGTAACGTTTGAGAAAAAAAATAGAGAAAAAAAGGGAAATTAAAAATTGATGTACTTAACTCAAATTTCATATTTAGATTACTCTTTTAATTTGGAAGAACTTTTCCTTATAAGATTTTGCTGTATCTTTATAAATTAAAATACTTTACTCATGACGCGATTTCGGAAAAAGGACATTTGCGTCCGCACTAAAAGCAGTACGTAAAATTTGAAATACTCGTTTACTGTTCTAGGGCAAGCACCAACTTTTATGAAGAATAAAATTTTCTGAGAATCCAATAATAAAGAAGTTTTCCATATGTTGCATATTTTTTTGGACACACTGTAGATAGGATATCAAAAAACATGTTAATATAAACTAGGCGATATCACATCAAAATTGGTGAAAAATGGTGAAAAGTACGGCCTGAGAATATCAGATCCCAATGTAACAGATTCAACATGAAAATATGAATATGGCTTGTTTTAATTTTAATTCAAATCCATCTTATCAAACAAAGCATCAAGTTCTAAATTCATCTGTATGATTAAGCGGTTTCAAATAGTGTGTCCACAATGACAGACTAAAAATCGTTATCATCTTGAATACTTGAAAAAGCAAAAAAACATCCTTCATCCCCTAAAAGAAGGGCTACGAAAGAAGCTATGTTTGTCGGTATATAATGCATTTATGTCTAAATTGGGAATAAGCCTGAATATTTCAAGAAGTCCTGAAGATGACGCTCGGGCTCCTATTTCCACTACCAAAGGCAATTCGTTCCTCAAATGTCCAGAGTTTTGATAAAATTATATAAGATACTTAGTGTGTAATAATTTTTTAAAATAATTTAAAAACTATTTGTATATCGGAAATTAAAACAAAGAGTAAGTTTTATATTTTATTTTTATCAAAATTTTGCTCATTTCCAATTGTTTCCTTTATCAGCTTAAGTAAATGACCAATTTAATACCATGAAGCTTCCTCACGACTGATCAAATAAAAAACAAATTTTTCTAATTTTAGAAAGTAAGGCAAATTTTAAAATGTTATTGCGTCCCAATTACCTGTCTATGATTAAATATTTAGAAAAAAAACTGGTCTCGCTAAAAGAAGGGCTCCGACAAGGGCACTGGTTGAGAGCAGACGTGGAGTGATATGCCGGAAAATTTTCTGGAGACTTATAATCGAAATTCAAAAAGAAGGGATCTGATCATGGCACTTGTTGAGAGCAAACATCGGGTGTTATGCCGGTATAATTTTCTATAAACTTATATCAGACGCTCGGACCCTCAAATACGTTCATGCAGCAACTGTAAAAAGAAAACAGCACAACATCGATCAATTCTTCTAATGCTAGGAGCCGTTTTCTTCTTTTTTTTTTCGATTAAGAGATCACATCGTAAGGGCAGAGTTCACCCTTAGTGTGTATTACTTACTTGTTTTCAAAAGAAGTATTCTCGATGTTAATAACGTCTAGTTAACCTGCAAGACCATAGGCCATAAATATTTAGTAAAAGGTCACCCTCTTTTTTAAAATACCGATGATAACACGAGTGTTCATCTATTAGTTGTTTAGTACTGTTTATTAAATGGCAAATGTACCCAAAATGTAACGAGCGAATGTTGTATGAAGTATGTGAAAAACTGACGCTCATTCCCATATTTGTTTTATGGTAGAGAAAACGCAGGGATAAGTTAGTTGAAAATATTATATTATAATACCCAAACGCATGCAAGTTACATTTTGCTTCACTATACAGTGATGTTAAATAGGTAGCGCAGAGGCAATACAAATAAGATCCTTAATGATTCTAAGTCAACAAATCGCTATAACGTAATTTCTTGAAATTTTATTATAATCTAATAAAGTTCAGAAAAAAATTCTAGATATAAATTAAGACATAGGGATAATGTAGACAAATTATGGTCCTATATAAAGATTAAGAGACATATACGTATCACTAACAATAATTGACATTGATGGCAATGATGGCTACCTAAAACTAACAAGGTTGTTTGTTTTCAATTAAAGAAGTGGAATGCTATGGAATTTGAAAATAATAATAAATAATAACGTACATTCGGATTCCTCAGGACACTCAACACCAGTCGATATACAAGGTGTTTCCTAACTACGTGCAGAAAATTTACGAGAATATTTTTTAGCCAATTTTAAGTAAAACAGTTTATATAAACATCGATCCGCAAATGTTTCGTTTCCGAGATACAAGGTGTTAAAAATTAAATTTTATTTCCGTTTTTTGGTTGTTTGTTTTCAATTACAGAAGTGGATTGCTATGGAATTTGAAAATAATAATAAATAATAACGTAAGGAGAATCGATTTGATTTACATTCGGATTCCTCAGGGTATAATTTTTCAAGTAGGCTACAAATCTTTACGGTGTCTCATGGGGAACAACACCCGTGATATACAAGGTGTTTCCTAACTACGTGCAGAAAATTGACGAGCATATTTTTTAGCCAATTTTAAGTAAAAAAGTTTATATAAACATCGATCCGCAAATGTTTCGTTTCCGAGATACAAGGTGTTGAAAATTAAATTTTATTTCCGTTTTTTTCCAAAAAAACTTTATAAATACATTTTTGGCCCAAAATTACGTAACCTGGGATTTTTAAAGTGAGAAATCCTAAATCGGCTTTAAGTTTTATGCAGCACTTAGGATTTACTGTAATTTGCTCTACCTTTTTTTGACAGTAAATTTCTGCGAGTTTTGATAGTGAGAAATCCTAAATCGGCTTTAAGTTTTATGCAGCACTTAGGATTTACTGTAATTTGCTCTACCTTTTTTGACAGTAAATTTGTGCGAGTTTTGATGAATACCTTATTCATACACCTAAGATATGCTTGCTCAACAACTGTACAGCTGACCTTTTTAGAGAAACTTGCAAATTTCTGCACTCATGTTAATGAGTCCCTTGGGCGCTAGATTAAGAATTGACTTTGACAAATGTCTTTCACACATATAGAAAGCAAATTCTTTGTCTATGCTTTCAGATCGGTTTTAAAGTTGAAGCTTTTGCTTGATTTTAAATTCGTATCACCGATTTTTAATAGGGCAATATACACAAACATCGAAATGGCAAATATGGTTTACATTTATGGGCTTGCCGATAGTAACTGTTAGAAAGCTAGACGAATTTATTCTGATAGATTCCTCAATCATTAAGTTCCGAATCCTAAAACTTTCAGAAATATCTTTCAGTGTCTTCAGAGCCAGGATCTTTTGCAAAAAGCAAAGTTGTTGGAAGATCGGTAATAGTTAGAACGGTTGCATTGGAAGAAGCTGTATTACGTGTAATTGAGGAAATATATTTGTTCATCTTAACGTAAGCCACAAATTGGTTTCGTATATCCTCAAGGAACAGCAGTTGTACCCGTATCGCATACAACGTGTTCTAGCATTGTTGCCCCAAGATCACCCTCGAGGTT
>MU184533.1:66333-92211 GCA_016904865.1 Pissodes strobi
TTGACTGGCCTAAAATTATTACTTTACTAAGTATAAATTGATTTTTTGACATGTATGTTTCGTGATTTATTAGCATTACCAAAGAACATAGTAGCTACGCAAATTATTTTCTTTGATATCTATCGTTATTATTTCTCTGACTATATTATTCTTTTTCTATCCTATGTCCAGCTTGCAGTAAAAGGTACGTGGTTGCAGAAATTTATTCAGGAGGGCGACACGGATTAAAAAAGTATCATTGGGAATAACTAAATTTGAAATATTATGTGATATCTGATATATCCTTTTGAAGCCTTTTAGGACCAAGGAGTCTTATTTTATTAGTGAGCACACATGTGAGTGGAAGCGAGTATTGTTTTGCTAAAATAATTAAAATAGTTATTTATGCAACAAGTAGTGTGTAAAGTGACCCTTTTTTATGAATGGGAATATTGACAATCCCATGAATAAGAAAAGGGTACTTTACGCATGAGTAGCATACAAAATTTTTTCTACTACTGAAAAATATATGAAAAAACAAAAATAATATTAAAATACTTTACGCACTGCCCTAAACGTCAAAAAATATGTCAGATTTACTTTACGCACCGCACCAGTGCGTAAAATAACTTACTTTACGCACTGCACATTAAAAAGGCCTATTTTACGAATCTTAGAGAGTGCGTAAAGTTAGTACTTTACGCACGGTAGTAGAAAAAAACCTTTTTCTCGCTTGTGTTGCAAGTTGTTGAGCTAGGGAATATACGTATATGGGTATACAGTCTACAGTTTGTTACAAAGTAAACAAGTACTGATTTAGAGTTTATCTCCGGATCCGAACGACGACGGACGGTACTATTCTGAGAGGTGATACTAAGGCATCATAGTGCTATCGATGTTAATTATTGCCCCGAGGATTGCCCTCTATATGAAGTGACTGTAGAATAATATAAAGTTCTTCTGTCTTGCCCGTAATCGAACCGCGGACCTCTCGCATATTAGTGTAAAGTCACAAATTTAGGTACTACACCAAGCTTGTCATATTTTATCTATTGCCCTCCTTTGCCCTAAATTATTTATTATTATTTCTGCTCGCTTTATTTCGAGCGATGTGTAAACATAATTCCTCGATTACATTTTTTTAAATTTTATTTTTAGTTATATCTATAAGTAGGTACTGTCTAAAAGTATCAAGATCTTTTTTTGAAAATGGGTCCATTTTGTGTGTGTTATACTGCTGTCTTTGGTGTACCCATCCCAACCTAACTGAATAAACTGAAACTAACCGAAACATACAGATCCTAGCCTAAAGTTGCATA
Organism: Pissodes strobi; assembly: GCA_016904865.1. NCBI lineage: Eukaryota > Metazoa > Arthropoda > Insecta > Coleoptera > Curculionidae > Pissodes > Pissodes strobi. Next base: position 67,632 of record MU184533.1, read on the forward strand.
AAGTAGGTATATCTCCTCCTTAGATACATAATCGAACTGAAACTAACCAAAATTAAGCCAAACTAACCCAAAGTTGTATAATAGAATAGAATAGGTGTGCACTTCACGCACAGCTGTTCCCTCAGCTCTTGCTTTATACGACTGTGGACTAGCTCTCTGGTTAGTCTCAGTTAGGTTGACTTAATTTGCGTTAAGTTATTCAAAGACATTAGTTTCATGCATAATATTGCCAGTAAGCAGTAGGTAGCTTTATTCTTAAGGGAAAAAGTTCGAAAATTTTAGGTGATTCTGTATAATTATTTATGATCCATAATTAGTTTTGTATAAAAGTATCGTTCAGAATCTGAGTTTTCATGTTTTGTTAAAAATAGTTTGAAAATCTCGTAGGGAAGTTGGGGTACGATAACGATCGATACTAAGAAAAAATGAAAATACAAAGAAAATGAATTTATTTCAAAGTTAAATATATATCAGGACAAACATGCTTACGACTTTGTATAATGTTAATCTTACCAAAAGTATGAAAGTATAAATGCATTTTTTGAAAATAACCAAAAAACAAACAGTGCAATTTTCGTCAACTTACCTATATTCGTGGTAAGTTGACGAACCTATTTGGGTAAGATGACTATGAAGAAAAATCACAACAAAAACTGCCAAAACCCTCATAGCGGCTGCACGCTTCGTGCCACCATGATAGACAATGACAACATTGCGACCAATGTTAGGGCATAAATATTGATTCTCACTATTGGGACCTGCAATATCAGCAGCAGTGGGATCTACAATATAAGCAGCACTGGGCAATGTCTTCCGTCGTTTTTGGGCTACATTTTCTTGAACTGTCGATTTGTTTTGTACTTTCAATTGTTTCTTTTCTTTGCTTCTCTTTTTCTTCAATCTTCCTTTGTTTTTGTTCTAGTTGTAACTTCATTGGTATTCCACTTATAACAGATGGCTGCAACTGACCTAACCACCGAACATTAACTATACGATAAGAAGGTTCACTCAGCCACGGCAGCTTTAATATGTGTGTTCAGCGAGAGCTACAAAGGAATCCTAGTGTTTTGCTTCGTTGCTTGGTAACGCTTGGCGGACTCTCGCCGCACACAGGTTGAATTTCAATAAAAGCTGGCCAGAAACGATATTTTCGTTTGCGGTATTTTTAATCAAATGTATGACGAAATTATTTATAACACTAGTACTCTAGTTGGCTTTGGAAAAAACAATTGATATCTTTTGAATTGTTTGCAGCAGCGCATAACTTACGTTATGTTTTTTTATTAGCGTTATTATTTTCACCAAATAAATATTTTGATAAAGTTTGTATTCAACTGGCTGTTTCAAAAATCTATTAACGTATTTAATTAGTTATTTATAACAATACTGAAGGTATGTCATAAGTAATATTTAAAAGATTTGGATTTTTCTGTTTATTGCATGGTGACTTAAAATGTAAGAGATTGATATATTTATCAAACCACAATTACAAGTTCGTAATATAATAATATTTTGTTTTGTTAATAATTTCACCATTTTTGCGACTACAAATATACTTTAATATGTACCTACATTACGATTCTGACAAAAGACATCATGATTCATGAAGAAAATCTTGCTACAATTTGTTCAGTTTTTTATATTTAATTAATTTTTGGCGTTTTGGGTGATTTTAACATTTGACAATATTTTTACTGTGTATTTATTAAAATACTTATATTATAATTGCATAAATTCGTAAAAATTTCCGAAAAAATACCTAATTATCTTAAAAAATTAATTTTTTTCCCTTTTTAACACGATAGTCCAGGAGATTACGGTGATTTTTTTTTTAATGATTGGGATGACTGTGATTTTTAATTTTAATGATTAAGAAAAAGTAAATTAATAATTTATTTTGTATTTATGAAAAAAACTTGTTCTAGTCATACAAGAATAAATCTTTAATTATTTTTTATTTCTTTGCTTCAGATCGAAGTTATTTAGCTATAACGTATAAGCTATTGTTTGAAATACTTCAAAGCTTTCCAGACCAAAGATAGCAAAAATTCTTAAATTGAAATTAAAAATATCTGAATTAACAGGATATCAAGACTTTCCCAATGAGTTTAGGTCGACTTGCAATACTTTTTACTATAAATATATTTCCAAGTGGAATCAATCAAGTAGGATCAAAGAGAGGTTTTTAGAAAAAATAAAAATGGGCTTACAACCGTTGTAAAATTTAAAAAAATATATTGTAAAAGGACGCAAAACAGTAGCGTTCAGTGAGTCCAAAAGACGGAGAACAAAACCACTCCGACAAAATTCAACACCACAGGAGTTAACTTATGCCGCTTAAATGAGCTACAGATCATGTGGTAACTTATCCGCATCGAAAGTTCTTAAAACTGTTAGTAATGAACCCGAGCAAGCCAAAACTTTTGTAAACAAAAACAATGAAGATAATTTACATTTAGAGTTAAATGCTGATGAAATATTAGCTCTAATAATTGTAGAAGCTAATTTTTTGTCTAAGCATCAGTATAAAATTATCAAAACACAAGCGGGACCAAAAAATTGCAACATATCGTTCGTACGACAAAGTTTTGGAGGCCTAAAAAAATGTTATCTTAATTAGGGCTGGGCGATTATTAAATGTAATAAGCGATGTTCGATTATTTGTAATAATCGATTACTCTCGATTAATCGATGTAATCGCTTGATCAATAAAATTGATTAATCGAAATAACTGATTGATCGAAATAATCCATTAATCAAAATGATCGATTAATCAAAATGATCGATATAATCGATTCGTCGAAATAATCGATTATTCAAAATAATCGATTATTCAAAATAATCGATATAATCGATATTTTCTGAAATAATCGATTAGTCGATTATTCGATAATTTCGTAAAAGTTATTCGAATAATCGATTATTTTGCCCACCGCTAATCCCATAAAATTGTAGTAGGTGAAATTGAAGCTGAAACTTCGGTAGAATCATTATTTCACCATACTGGTGCAAGACTGATGTTATTACAAAAAGAGCTAATACATACTTTGGCAGAATCAGCAGATAAAATTTATAATTTAGTTTCAATTTGTAAATATGGCTTTGATAAATAGTACCTACCTCAGAACAGTCAGAATATAAGCAAGAGTTTTTGAACAACAGCTGCACTGATGCTTCTATATTTTTGACTAGTTTGGTAACTATTAGATCAATTAGAAGCTGAAACTTCGGTAGAATCATTATTTCACCATACTGGTGCAAGACTGATGTTATTACAAAAATAGCTAACACATATTTTGGCTGAATCAGCAGATAAAATGTATAATTTAGTTTCAATTTGTAAATATGGCTTTGATAAATGGTACCTCGGGACAGTCAGAATATAAGCAAGTGTTTTTGAACAACAGCTGCACTGATGCTTCTAGATTTTTGTCTAGTTTGGTAACTATAAGATCAATTTTTAAAAATAGCTATAACTCTGAAATACTTGTATGGCAAAATTGCAGGCCCTCATCAACGCGTTTCTGTCGTCCAATTAACATTCATTCTGCTCATGAGACGCCTGAATTAACCGTTGCAAAAAAAATAAAAAAAAATCAATCATCAAATTAAAAATTTAAAACCCATTTTAATTTTCAAAATCATTTTTTAAAACTGTTTAAGAACATACAAATTATTTTTATCGTTAGTGATAATTTTGACACCCTATATATAAATATAGATGATGAGCCAAAAATCTAACAATAAAGCATCTTTGTGTACAACACGTTATTTGAAACGTGTAATACTTAATAACTTTCATGTCTTATTTTTGGTAAACCTTATTTTGGCCAGCTTTGCTAGAAATTCGACCAGTGTGCGCAGCCTCAAAGGTCGCCTGCCAATATACTGCTAGTTTTCGCGCGGGGAAGGAGGCACACCGTTCACGTGCCACCGCGGAGAGTGAACCTTCTTATCGTATAGTTAATGTTCGGTGGCCTATCACCCCAAATAGTAGGAATTGACTCATTTGAAGTGTCTTTATCTGAAAATAGTTTACATGCGTCTCTATTTGACCTTTGGTTGACGTATTAAATGTTTCTTTTGATGTGGTCTGTTCAGGTGTAGTAACAGATTTTATTTTTTTAGCCAACAGATTATCACCATTTATCAAAAGGGCATCGTTTACTTCAGGTTGTACGAAATCACTGTCGTCAAAAACCAGAGGGTTAAAAGGCTCAATGTCACAAGCTCTGAAATCGCTTACAGCATTATTTACATTGGCTGCCCTACAGTAATAAGCCACCCCAAATAAAGGTCCTATATTTTTGTCGGTTATTGGAGTTCCTGGATGACTGATTAAAAACAAATCACACATTTTGTAAAATACTTTAAAAGGCCCGAAAAACGAAACATCTAATGGCTGTAGTCGGTGGTGAGGAAACCCTACCAGTAGAGGAAAGTAGCCAAATATCGGATAGGCGCCTAATATCGCACCCTACCTTATTTCCTAATTCTAAGTGTTGCCACCTATCCCCGGTGGCAGGGCGGTAGCTTTTGACATCTACCAAATATCTAGTGGATAGACGAGAGCGTCATTTCTACTGGACATTTTTCATTGTCTGTGGTTTGTTTCGCCGGCCAACGAGTTTTTATACGTTATTTCAAATTGTTGTTTTTTGGCGAAAGTGTACAGTTATCAGGGACTTTCTGAGCGCCATTATATTAAAAAGGTATGTAGGATCTTGTTGATATATAAATATTTTTCTGAAAAATATCGTTTTTTGCCAGAACCTTGTTTTTTTTTTAGGTGAAGTTTCCTATTACCGCACAGTTAGATATCCCCAATATCGCATATATCCGATATTGATGCCAGTGATGATCATGATGCGGATAACGAAGATGCCTGAATGTTTTTATTGTTTAAACCTATATTCTCAAGATACTAAGGGAGAACCATGGATTCGATGCACCATGTGCTCTCGTTGGAGTCACGAGGAGTGTACCGGGAGTGGAAAACATAAAACATTTATTTGCGAATTTTATTATGATCCATAAGTCGCAATGTATACTTAATATGTACCATTTTAATAATAAAAGTGTTATATAAATATTGGATGGCTTTGTTTCCTTTAGATGTTCCTAATAACCGATAGTGCGATATTTAGAACCCCTACTATCCGATATTAGGATACTATTTTTAAAATTACGTTTTTTACACTACTATAGTAATTTTTACTTTTCCCAAATTTTTTGAAAATTGTGTTATCTAGCACTGACGAATCAAAGGAGGTAGGTTTTCTACATAAATTTCATTAAAAGAAACTCTATTGTAGTTAACCGATTGGATTTTCTAAGTTAAAAGGAAAAAGTATGCGATATTTGGCTACTTTCCTCTACAATTTCATTTTCTGGGCAAAAGTTGATTCCAGGAAGGGAAATATGGGGGATCATCAATAGGCGGTTTTGAGTAATGTGCAAAGTGTTTTAAGTAGACAAGAAAAGTTTGTGCCCTACTATCAGAACCGGCAGGACAACAATTTAACAACTCGGGTTTCATTCTAATTAGGCCAAGTATCAAAGATGGGTACGTATGACTCGCCAGCATTCATTGTACACACCAAAGTTGTATTTCGACTTCTCTCGGATGTCACTATTTTAGTAGCTCGTCAGTCTCGTCGTTGACCTTTTGGAGTGATAACTTTTGGTAACTTCGTTGGTATAGTTAAAAGACCAGATTTGTCCGCGTTGTAGTTGCGGCCTGCTTTAAACTATTTGGTTCTAACTCTTCCAAAATTGTAAAAAAATTACAGCGATCTTATTAAAGAAATGCAGAAAGTCGTAATATATTCCCAGTACACAGCTTTGCTTTTGATGCATTATGGGAAATTTGGTACGTCTTCCAATATTTTGATGTGACGTTTAGGCTAAAATATATAGATTTATAAATTTAATTGTCTCAAGTCGTATTGAAAACGGTTTGAATCTGGAAAAATGTGTCAGGATCGAAAAATTTGGAAATTTTTTGATGATTAGACAGTGTCTGGTGAATTTTATGGCAGATTTCGAGGTAAAAATTTACGTTTGGCCACAGCTTATTCACTACCAGCTATTTCATCTCTACCGAAATCGGAAAGTTGGAGTGTCGGGCACTGCGCCTATCTGGCAGTGCCCTGAGCGGTTCAGTTCCAGTAGTTCCACAGTCGCGCTTGGCCACGGTTGAATTTAAAAAGAATTTTCGCTTTAAAATCCAGGGCAAATTCGTCCGAAGCCAGGGCTATCGCCCGATTTTTATACAATTTTGCCATTTAAAATCATTTTTAAACGGACTTTCGACGATGAAAAAGCACATTTTAAATTAAACAACTGTCAAAAGTATTATTCTGATGCCCAGACGTTTAAAACAATATTGAGTCATGGCCCTCTTCTAAAATTTGCAAAATTTGGTTATTGATTTTCCCAAATCAAAGGATGCCGCCGCAAGATGACTAGCTGCTAGTGAACAAGCTGTGGTTTGGCATATTGCGTTGCGTATAGTTTTTGTGGGAAGTAAGTAGATTCATTCGCCTGAAATCTCATTTAAAACGATTTTAAGATGGGAAAATTGAATTTGGACATTTTTCAAGCGATAAACACCGGTTTCTGCCGATTTTATGGGAGACTTCGATGTAAAATTTTACGTTAAACATCGAAGTTTTGGCAATTAATTTCAAAATATAGAACATAAAAAAATACTTGTGTTTTTCATTACATTTATCTCTCATTGGTGAAATATTTACTTCTGTCATGTGTCCTTAAGTACCAGAATGGCTACATCTTGAACAGTAATTTTCATAAAGAGTTACGGAAAAAAATATGAGTAAAACGCCCAAGCCCAAGAGAAAATGTTCCAAATTATTTTCCCTTATAGTTTCCAAAATAGCCGTTTTTTGCAAAATTTTCTTAAATTAAAGATAGTAGAATGCATTGCCATTTTAAAACCGAGATAAATTTGATTCTTTTTTGTTAAACACTTTTTGCTCTATCCCTTAAACGAAAGTGGTGGGGAAGTGTTCGAATATTTTCAGAGACAAATGTCTATAACTTCAAAATGGCTGAACGGATCTTAATAAGCATGGAGTCGTTGAAAAGGGCATTCCTTAGGCTATCAACCCTGCCGTGAGTGGGGTGATTGCGATTTCTTACCCAGCCGCTAGAGGGTGTTTTCTGACATAACCGCAAATAAATCAGATTTTTTCAAAACATTTAAATACAACGATACCACTTTATTTAAAACAAAAGACAGCCAAACGAGAGCCTAATACGTCAGTGAAAACCGTATCTCGATATCTCTTACCTAACCTAAAATATAAGTAAAAGAAATCAATGCTCGAAATTATTATATCCTAATTATTCTTACTTTACCACAACATATAATAATTTACTGCTAAAATACCCACATTATATTTAAAATCTCAATAATAATTAATATTCAGTCAATATGAGTGAACATTGCCATTCTGTCCACTCAAAATTCGAAATTTTTTAAAGAAACCAAATAGGCTACAGTTACATTGCAAATAAGCACAAAACTTCTACGGGTGGAAAATTCATATTTTTTTACAAATAATAAGGCCATCAAAATATCTCATACCGGGTGGCCAACTAAGAATGGCCGGCTATATCTCAAAAACTCAATCATCAAATCATAGAGCTTTGGGAAAATTGCTGGAAATTATTTTTGAGTTTCCAAAATGGCCGCTAGAGGGTGTAACAGTCATCATTAACTGCAAAATTAAGATTTTCTTCGTATTTTGACTAACATGTACCGAAATTATCTCCTGATACTTTTTGTTTGTAGAACGAAAACTAATATTTGTTATTATTGATCTTCTTCTTAAGGTGCCCTATTCATTTACTGAATGTTGACGACAATTCTGGCATACTCGCTTCGATCTTGTGCGGCTCTGAAAAGTGCATGGTCATCGAGGTTTGTCCAGTCTCTTATGTTCTTTAGCCACAAGTATTTCTTTCTCCCGATGCCTCTTTTTTCCTCGATATCCCCCTCCACGATCAGTTTCAGAAATTGGTACTTGGAATTCCTGAATATATGGCCCAGGTAGGCTGCTTTTCTTCGTTTCACTATTTGCACCAGTTCTCTTTCTCTTCCCATTTGGTTTAATACCTGCGCGTTGGTTATATGGTCTGTCCACGGAATTTTAAGGATTCTCCTGAACACCCACATTTCGAAGGCCTCGAGACGGTTCATGACGTTAGCTTTTATTGTCCAGGTCTCCACTCCATATACAGCAGCACTGAGTAAATGTAGCATTTCACAAAACGGTACCGTAACGTTAAGTTTAGACTCTTGTTGCTGAGTAGAGCTCTCATATTTGTAAATATTACCCTGGCCTGCTCTATTCTGCTGCGTATCTCCGTGTCCGGGTCGAGGTTCTCCGTTATCCAGCTTCCGAGATATCTGTATTTGGAGACATGTTGGATGTTGTTACCGTTCACTTTGATGCTTAGATGTACATTTGGTGTTCTGCTAACCACCATTACCTTTGTTCTGTCTGCGTTGATTTTTAAGCCAAGTCGTTCTCCTTCGGTATTTATCCTGTCGATAAGGCGTTGAAGCGCTTGCTGACTATCCGCCAACATAACCGTGTCATCGGCATAGCGAAGGTTATTTACAACCTGCCCATTTATTTTTGTATCCCATCCTCTGCATCTCTCAAGGCACTTTCAAAGATTGACTCAGAGTAAATGTTGAATAGCAGGGGGGATAAAACACAACTCTGTCTTACTCTTACACCTTTCTCTACTGGGAAGTTCTGTGTAGTTTCATTTCCCACTTTCACCGATGCTGTTTGATTTATGTAGAGGTTCTTGATGAATCTTAAATCGTTCTGATCTATCATTCTGCCTTGGAGCAGCTTTATTAGCTCTGTATGTTTGACACAGTCAAACGCCTTCTGATAGTCTATGAAGCACAGAAAAACGTCTTTTTGCTAGTCTCTGCATTTTTGAAGTAATACTGTTAAGCTGAAGACTGCTTCTCGTGTGCCGAAGCCTTGCCTGAATCCAAACTGTGTTGGACCAATGTCTCTTTCACATCTGTTGTTGATCCTTGTATGTATTATATTCAAGAAGAGTTTTAGGACCTGACTTAACAAACTAATCATTCGGAACTGGTCACAACGATTTGCGTTAGGTTTTTTCGGTATAGGTACAGGGTGATCCGCTATATTTTGACCAATGGATATCTTGGCTAATATGGGTTTTAGAAAGAAGTTTAAATTAGCGAACTTTTAGTATTTTTCCTGAACCATCATAAAATGAAATCAGAAAAAACAATCGAGCATCAGAAGTCATATATTTTTTACTAATTATGATTCTTTTAAATGGAATACCTGGTTTTTCTCTTCACCATTTGATACAGAATGATTTTCTGATTTCAAATATATAAGGGTTGATGGCATTATTTTCAGCCGTTATGGAATTATATGGAATTTTATATATCTACTTTTTTAAATAACTAACAATTTAGTAACCTATTAATTTTAATTAATCGTCATAGTTATTATTGTCTCTCTGACAAGCGGATGATAATGTCAGTTGATTTCCTATGAATGATGGGTTACACTGGGAGCCCGTTCCCACTTGTCGGGTGTAGGATCCGCTTTTTAATGGGAGGTCGCCGCCTCTATTCACACTAGTTGGATGTCGAATCCGATCGATGCTGAAGCCCAATTCGGTACTCTCCATGAGGTGACTGTGCGCGATGGACGGCGACAAAGCTTAGTCAATAAAACAAAATTTTGGGTGCACCCAATCCTGAAGGAACGATTTTCTTTGGAAACTTTTCAGATCTTAATCACTGAATTGAGAAGTGACGAGCATATGTTCTTTAATTATTTCAGAATGTCCATAACTACATTCAACCGTCTACTGGCCTGAGTTGCAGCAAGCATAAACTATCAAAATTCAAGATTAGGGAAGCTGGTGGGGGTGAACAGCGCCATACAAACTCGTATGCGATCGAGATCCGACACGATTTTTGATCGGGCGTGCGGCGGCGCTGCAAAACACCCAAGAATACTTGTCGGAGCCGATAAAAAAACGGAGTCTCATAGATGTGAACAGCGTCATCTGCGTCATTCAAAGACATTTTATACGGCAGCAGGATGGTGCACCGGTTCATAGTGTTCTATTTGTCAGGGAATTTTTAAATCAAAATTATGAGACTTGGATTGGTCGTGGTGGATGGCCTCCTTACATTCCGGACCTAACTCCGTTAAATGCATTTCTGTGGGGATATTTGAAAGATAAAAGAAGTTCAATGCGGCTGAATGATATTGAACAAATAGAAGTTCATATACAAAATGAAATTATTTTTTGAAATAATGAAGGATCCGATTTTATTGCCCATGCCATAGAGCGATTGCATTCAAATTTAAATGGGCGGGGGACACTTTGAGCACCTGTTAAAATAACTTTGTAATAAATTATTATATTATGCTGTTTATTGATTAAAATTGTTTCGAAAAGTGTTAGCACTAGGAATATTATTTCCCTTTGTATGACGCCGTCTGTGTTCTTGACGTGCGCCACGCTTATCCCATCATTCATAGGAAATCAACTGACATTATCATCCACTTGTCAGAGAGACAATAATAAATATGACGATCTCTCAAACTAGGTTACTAAATTGCTAGTTATTTAAAAAAGTAGATTTATAAAATTCAATATAATTCCATAACGGCTGAAAATAATGCCATCAACCCTTATATATTTGAAATCAGAAAATAATTCTCTATCAAACGGTGAAAAGAAAAACCAGGTATTCCATTTAAGAAAATCATAATTAATAAAAAATATGTGACTTCTGATGCTCGATTGTTTTTTCTGATTTCATTTTATGATGGTTCAGGCAAAAAAACAAAACTTCGCTAATTTAAACATCTTTCTAAAACCAATATTAACCGAGATATCCATTGGTCAAAATATAGCGGATCACCCTGTACAAAGGTCGACTGCAGCCAATCCGGTGGTATCTCGCCCGTCTCATATATATTGTTCAATATTTCCACCAAGGCACCAAGGCATCTATATTTTCGTCGTTCAGCAGTTTTATTATCTCCATGTGTACGTCATCTGGTCCTGCTGCTTTTCCTTGATTAATTTGTTTGATTGCCTTTAGAACTCTTGATTTAAGTATTTTTGGGGAAGGTTCGCCTTTGTAGTCGTCAGCAAAGTTTCGCTGATTATTCTCTTTGTATAGTTGTTGAGTATAGGTTTTCCAGCGCTGGAGAAGTTTCTTGGGATGGGATCCAGGATGATGTTATTGTTATTGTTACTGTTGCTCAGGCTACATGATTTTAGACCACCTGTTACCTATTTGACTAATTTATGTGTTTATGTGTGGCCATGCGTCTCTTTTAGTTCCTCAATTTCTGTGCCTCTATCTTGTAACCACTGTTCTTTGGCTGTACGGATCTCTTTACGTATTTTTTTGTCGATTCTTTGATACTCGATCTCGTCTTTGTTTTTAAATGATCTTCGTTTATCCATAAGCGACAATATTTCTTCAGTCATCCACTTCTTCTTCTTGTTAGTCGTTACTTGTCGGGCCAATTTCATTGTTTGTGACCGTTAGGATGGCATTTTTGAAGTTGTTCCAGGTGTCTTCTACGTTTGCCGTTCGTTGGTTCACGGGCATGATTTCAGTGATTGTCTCGTTTATTTTCGCCTTGACTTTCTTCTGTACTATAGGTTTCTTTACGTTGTTTATATCGATTTTCTTCAAGAATCTTCGCCTAACGTTCTCTTTATTATTGATAAAATTATCTTATTGTTGCAAATTTGTTATTTCTTAATTAAAATATATGTTAAATAATAATATTCTTGTCAATGGTCAAGCCTACTTGGGTTAGTAAACGAATATATTTCGAATTTCTTGAAGAACAGGCGGTTTATCGATGTCAAAGAAGTAATACCTTTTTCCTTAAAAATATCCAGAGATTAAGATGAGTTTTTTTTTCAAAATCGTAATAAAGTTTTAAAAACATGGATGCATGCATCGTTGCCATTCCTAATTATCATTGCGTTGAAAATAAGCACGAAACATATCAAATACTTCTACAGGTGTAAAATCCATATTTTTTTCCAAATAAGGCCCCAGAAATATCTCATACACTATAAATAGCTGCAATCTTAATATAATTGACATTTGGATATCGCCATTATAATTTTTGCGATTTAGTTTTCTAAAGCATATATTTGTTTTCTTTAATAAGTTCGAATTTTGTGTGGACACAAGGGCAATCAATATTAATATTGAATGAATATTAATTATTATTGAGATTTTAAATATTCTGTAGGTATTTTAGCAGCAAAATAATAAAATGTGGTAAAGCATCCATAATCAGGATTTAATAGCAACGGGTCTACCGAGAAACTCTCGCAAAATCCAATTTTTTTCGAGTTTTGGTTTCTTTTACTTATATTTTGGGTTAGGTAAGAGATATCGAGATGCAGTTTTCACATTATTAGTATTAGGCTCACATTTGGGTGTGTTTTGTTTAAAAAAAATGATATCGTTGCATTTAAATTTTTTGAAAAAATTTGATTTATTTCCAGTTATGTCAGAAAACGCCCTCTAGCGGCTAGGTAAGAAATCGCAATCACACCACTCATGGCACCGTTCATAGACTGAAGAATGCCCTTTTCAACGACTTCAAGCTTATTAAGATCCGTGCAGTCATTTTAAAGTTATTAACATTTATTTACGAAAACGTTCGAACACCGCACTTTCCTTTAACCCCTTCAAGCCCAGACCGATTTTCTACGAACTTGGTTATATCCCAGATTTGGTGAAAAATGGACTTTTTTAAATATTGCTTTTTTCTACTTATTATCAATTTACAGGAATAAACAAATACTTTTCGTTACAAAAGTGATTTGAAAATCTTAGACTTAGTCCTAGTATACTTAGTCCTAGTATATAATAGTTATTTATGCAACAAGTGTGTAAAGTGAATCTTTTTTTATGAATGGGAATATTGTCGCATGAGCCGTAGGCGAATGCGACAATCCCATGAATAAAAAAAGGGTACTTTACACATGAGTAGCATACAAAATTTTTTCTACTATCGAAAAATATATGAAAAAATAAAAATAATATTATATTACTTTACGCACTAGTGCGTAAAATAAATTATTTTACGCACTAGTGCGTAAAATATATTATTTTACGCACTGCCCTAAACGTCAAAAAATATGTCAGTAAACGTCAAAAAATATGTCAGCTTTACTTTACGCACTAGTGCGTAAAATAACTTACTTTACGCACTGCACATTAAAAAGGCCTATTTTACGAATCTTAGAGAGTGCGTAAAGTGAGTATTTTACGCACGGTAGTAGAAAAAAATATTTTGTTTATAATTATAACTAGGGAGTCCATTTCTATTTAAATAATGCGAGTTTTATAGCAATCAACTTAAATGTATTCTTACCATTCATAAAATTAAAATATAAACATGACTGTAGAAAAAACATACAAAGAATCAGTGGCGTAGTTGGTAAAAATGCAACGTTGATATTTATATGCTAAAACTTAATTAACATTGACCTTGAACGAGCCAATCAAAACCAACTTTTTAATATAAATATGTGCTATCCCAGAGTATATCCACGTAACTGCAATATTATCCCAGCTTAGAAATGAAATATAGTGTTTGTTGCCACAAGTGACAATCTGGGATGGCACACTATTATTTATCTGTTGCCATATGTGGCAACATGGGCTTGAAGGGATTAAGGGATAGAGCAAAAAGTGTTAACAAAAAAGAATCGAATTTATCTCGGCTTTAAAATGGCAATGCAGTCTATTATCTTTAATTTAAGAAAATTTTGCGAAAAACAGGTTTTAAAATCTACGATGGCTATTACGCTCCCTGGCGGCCATTTTGGATACTTAAAAATAATTTCCAAAATTTTCTCTTGGCCGCTTTACTCATAATTTTTTTTACGGTAAGTCACCGTTTTTGTGAATTTTTACAGCTAATAATATATAGCATTCGCGAGCTTCTACGTTTCAACAATGATATTACATATAAAACGTTTTCGTTAAAGTTCAAGCCTTTGCTACTGGCGCCAGCGCACGATCGTTCACCGCCTCCCCACTCAGTAGCTGCATATAGTGAATAAGGATAATATAGAATTGGGTGCTTTATAAATGCTGAAAAGTATTACAAAGCAAATTATAGGCAAATTCATCAAAAATAAAAATTGCAATATCATTTTTATAAGGAATGGTGCTAAATATTACTTCAATACAAACTGGACACCAAGAATATCCACTAGTTTCGGACTCAGTACCGGTGTAAAGGATATATAATGGCTTATTTGACTCGTCCATCAGGTCATCCAATAATGCTTGATATTCTTTATATCCGATTGCACTAAATCTTTGACTTTCATATTTTTGTCGAGATTGGCCAGATATTGTGGAACTCCTACGCGATTGGGAATCCATTGTTAGTCAGACATCCATCATTTTGACATGATTATTTGACTTTTGTGCACGTTTTAAATTTAAGCTCTGTTCCAACTGACTATGAAAACCGTACATGGGACGGTAATTTCCAGTTGTATAATTCGTTTGTCAACATGACAGGATATTTATCGCCTTCAAAAGTGAAATTGACAACTAGAAATGACGGTCCCTCGTACGGTTTTCAAGTCGGTTGGAACAAACCTATTGTCATTGATAGATTGATGAACGTATATTATCCATCCCATTTTATATTAATAAAACAAAGAAAGCCTTATGATACGAGTAGTAGAAATACACAGGCGATCACACATACTATATTTACAGAATATTTGGTAAGTAGGTAAAAGTTGTGTAAAATCGACGATATGACTATAGCCAAGCACCTTACTGGAAAAGGAAATGCGCTGCGTAGAATTGTAGGTACATAGTGCATACCTTGATACTCTAAACACTCCGTATATTTCGCCTATTTAAAACAGAGGACCAGTATCTAGGCGCTGCTAATTAGTTTTTCTAACAATTTAAAAATAAACTTCTTGTTCTATATTTAATATCTGTAGGAAGGATTTCGGTGCGTGTTAAGGCTAGTATATTGATTGTGCGTCTGGCGATAATAGATAAATTGTTTAATTTTCTCAAATTTCAGGTATATACGCTGTTCTCTGCTTTTTTAAAAAACGGTTACAAAAAATGCAGTATATTAAAGAGGTGGCCTGATGATAATTATCTGTTATCTAATAACATTCTTATTATTGTTTCAAAGGTTAAAAATTTGCTAAATGGTCAACCAAAATAAATGTAATGTATGCCAAGAGGAGGCCCTTCAGAAGTGTGGTGGATGTCAAATTATATTCTATTGTTCCAGAGAGCATCAAAAGGTCGACTGGAAACAACACAAGAAAACTTGCCAACCTTTCAAGGTATTACAAACATACTAACCCTGTTACTAGTATGAATACTCATTCCGATCATTCCTATGTGTCTATATGCAATTGCTTTATTAGAATATACTCGTATTATTATGTATATAATTCTATGCATATACAAAAAAAAAAACAGCAAGGGAGTAAAGATGCTTCTGTTTTGAAATGAAGTGTTGAAAATAAATATTTCCATTTTATTTTTATGGCTGTATATTTGAAGAGCATATATAAGACAACTATTTTTTCATTCAGCGTCTTTGATTTAATTAGAACATTTAGATTCAGCCTTTTGTTTATACAGGAACATTACTTTACTTATGCATTATCCGCACTAGCATTACCTACCTAGCATATTTAATTAAGAAAATGATGTTAGTTGTTAGGCCTTTTTGGTCGGTATGTTCGATTAAATTTTGGTAAGGTATTTTTCCGTCGATGATATTATATTTCAATAAATAATATACGCCTCACGGTGGATGGTACCTTAGACGTTTCTGGAGAACCACTCAACGGATCATTCTGAAAATTTGGTCGTATGCTTTACCTTGCTAAAATATTTTCGATAATGCAGTGTTGCCGCTTCCACTAAAAAGTAGTAGCAACTGTAAAATTTTAATTGGAACACCCTGTATATTATTGCATATTTGGATTTTGCGGAGAATTCTAGACATATTTCATAAATAATGTCCTATACCTATTTGCTACTGTTTTTGAAATATTCACAGTTGAAAATCGACCATTTACAAGTTTGACAGCCTGTAAAATCTAAACGGCTAAAGATAGAGCAAAATGGTTTGCACTTTCCTATCTTGGGTTTTCATAAGCTATCGTTTGACACTAACTTTATATTTAACCGGCTTATGAAAAACCAAGATAGGAAAGTGCAAACCATTTTGTTCTATCTTCAGCCGTTTAGATTTTACAGGCTGTCAAACTTAGTAAATGTTCGATTTTCAACTGTCAATATTTCAATAATAGTAGCATATAGGGGTATAGGACATTATTCATGAAATATGTCTGGAATTCTCCGAAAAATCCAAATATGCAATAATATACAGGGTGATCTATTTAAAATTTTAGAGATGCTACTACTTTTTAGTAAAAGCGGCAACACTGCATTGTCGAAAATATTTTAGCAAGGTAGAGCATATCCGCAGCATATAAACGACCAAACTTTTAGAATGATCCGTTGAGTGGTTCTCCAGAAAAGCCTAAGGTACCATCCAGCGTGAGACACCCTGTATATTTATTTAACCTCATATGCTTTCGGTATAGGCACGTATGGATGGATAGTCAGAAACCACACGAATGTTGAATAAACGTTAACTACATTGAATTTTGACACCCCCTGCAGCCGTAATTACAGGTAATACAAAAAAAAACTTAAATTCAAAAGTTGTATGGTTTTTAATATATTATCTCCTAGAAATGTCAAAAGAAAAAAATTGCCCGTCAAATGCCAAAAAACCGCATAACCTTAATTGTTTAAAATGGAACACCCTGTATATTATTACATATTTGGATTGTGCGAAAAAGTCTAGACATATTTCATGAAATCATGACTAATGTCCTATACCTCTCTCTGACGGTTTTTTAAATATTGACAGATCTAAACGGCTAAAGATAGAACAAAACGGTTTGCACTTTCCTATAAGCTATCGTATGACACTAACAATTTATTTAACCAAAGGTTAAATTTATCCGGGATTTTTTAACTTCTGGTTAAATCTCAAATTAGTGTCATACGATAGCTTATAAAAAACCAATATAGGAAAATGCAAACCGTTTTGTTCTATCTTTAGCCGTTCAGATTTTACAAGCTGTCAAACTTGGTAAATGGTCGATTGTCAATATTTCAAAAACCGTTAGAGATAGGTATAGGAAAATATTCATGAAATATGTCTAGACTTTTTCGCACAATCCAAATAGGCAATAATATACAGGGTGTTCCATTAAAAAAAATAAGGTTATGCGGTTTTTTGACATTTGACAGGCAATTTTTTTCTTTTGACATTTCTAAAAGATAATATATAAAAAACCCACACAACTTTTGAATTTAAGTTTTTTTTTGTATTACCTGTAATTAAGGCTGCAGGTGGGTGTCAAAATAAAATGAATAACCCTGTACAAAACAAAATGACGTCATTATGGGTATATTTCCGACTTTAGTGTTTAGTGTTGATTAAAATGAAATATTCCCTGGAAGGAAGATTTCAGATCATAAAACTGTTCTAAATAAAAGGTGCGAATGCAAGAGAGGCCCGTCGAAGATATTTTGCCGAATACAATAGAATGATTTCATTGAACACAATTTTAAATTTAAAGGGTTTATTCGAAGAAACTAAGTCTTTATATGATAAGAAGCGTATCGATGGCAAAGACCGTGGTGCGGGACCGTTCAGTCAGTGCTAAATTATTTTAGACAATCCACGAAATTCAACTGCAGAAACCTGCCTAGATAACCGCTATGCTCCAAGAAGGTGACCAACTAGTTACGGTAACATTCAAAAGATTTTGAAACAGTATAGTGATTTCGTTTCGAATTCTTCTAGTCCAACAACTGACGGCAGCACAGAAAAAACTACGTTTCAATTCGTCTTCCGTTTAATAATAAGAAATCAGGATAGAGATCCAGTTCTATTAAAAAAATGTGGATGGATGAAGTTACCTTCACTAATGTGGGGATGTATAATCGACATAATCCGCATTTTTGGCTCGTGAAAACCCGAGAAGGTATGGCGACATAAAATATGAAAGAAGAGCATCAGTTCATGTTCATACCTGGTATGTTATTATTATCAATAATAAATTTATTGACCCTATTTTTTCAAATGATAATTTAACCGGCCAATAATACAACTGCTCCCAAATAAAATTGATAATCTCCTGGACGAACTGTCACTGGCAGAATATGAAAATATTATATGGTAGCAGGATGGAGCGGCACCTCATGCAGGAACGTTAACGAATTGAGAAAAAAAATATGTATGAAATTAACCCGATATATTATCACCGCAAGTCTTGAAAAATTAAGAAGGAACTTGCTTTGAAAATATTGGCGGCTACATTGAGCATCCAAATTATTAGAATTGTTTTGTTAATAATGTTCATATAGAATCTGTTTAACTTTTTCCAATAGGTATTAAAAAGAGTAATAAATGTTAGCTTTCACAGAATATTAATGGTTTGTGTTAGGTATTTCAGGTATTTATTATTGTTATCTTTTTCTATTTACTAGTTTAACTCGCAAATTTCTCATATAAGTAAATTAATTTTGTTACTAAAAATGAATAAGAAATTCTTACTAAAACAGAATTTTTGCACTGGACGCGCGTTTCGCTAACCATGTTAGCATCATCAGGAGATGACTAAAACTAAAATTAAAATCTACCTAACTGTCTTTTATACTACTGGTTGCTTAATCAAGCGGGACTTAATACAGTTAATGATAAATTGTTCAGAGTAACCTAGAAACTCAAATATTTTTCAAGTAATATTGATCTTCTTGAGTAAAATGACAGATTCAACGTTAATGACTTTGTAAGAAATAGTATATATCTAGGTAAAGGGGCCTAATTAGGTTGTCTGGATTGATTGCTTGTTCTTTGAGAAATTTTCATAAAAGGGATCAAGTAACAAGCCTTGTGCAGATAAACGTTGACCACTCTAATTATATTGAACAAGAACATGTAGTCGGTTCTCTGGAGGCAGCTGAAATTAATGCACCCGAGGACTGCGGGGAAACAGTAACTGTAGCAGATGATTCTGATTGTATGTCTGTGCAGAGCCTGTGTCACAGGTTGTAGAATCTGACTCTTCTTCGGGCATTGATTTCTAGAGTCAACATTTTTTAGAATTAAGGACGACGGATTGCCTTTCATCTTAACGTTTTTAAATATTTCAGGTTGATGATCTCTCTGTTCTGTTGTATAGCTTTGATAATCTAGTGTTGTCTTGTTGTGCGAGCATTGGCTGAGAGTTGATGAGTAATTTTTTTATACCTGGTTATACTTTGATAGACAAGTATTCTCGGACGGAGTTCAAGAGTGGAGGTACACTTATTCTCATTCAGAATCGTTTCCTTGACCTTAATGTTTTTGTAAGGATAGAAAAGTTTAAGCACTTGTTGGACGAAAGAGTCTTTGAATTTTCAATGGTGTATTGTTTAAGTCTGAACCTTTATGTTTTGTGTCTGTATAGGGCCCCAACGAGTGATATGAGGAACTTTTTATTGAAATTTGAAATTTTGTTGTGGTAGTTGCCTTGGGGATCGAGTGTTGTATTGTGTGGCGATTTGAATATAGACTTTTTAGATTTTTCTAATATCAATACCCAGTTATTAAGTTGTTTACTGGATGCACTCAATTTGCATATGTTTGTTAGCCACCCTACCAGAATCACCTTGCATTTGGCCACCCTGCTTGATTATATGTGCTGTAATCCGGTGGACGATGTGGAGTGTAGGGTGATCAATGCTGGGGTGTCTGATCATGAGGCAATTATTGTTAGATTTAGGATTAAGAACTACAAGCGTAAAAAGATTACAAGAAGGGGTATATTGTTTACAAAAGCTGGTTATGAAAAGTTCACACAGTGCTGTGGTCGAGTTCATTGGCGAGATGCTTTACTCTCTGCCAATCCGCTGCAAATTTTTCACGACACACTAATAAACAATTTTTTCTACAGCCGCGCGCAAAATAACTAAATACTAAATTCAAATGAAATCGCAAAATCGACGAATGCCGTGGATCCTTATTTGGCGCTCTAGCGCGAACATGGAAAAGGAAATTCTCACTTTTTCCGTCTAGTGTGCTGAATGGTCATGGAAACCAAAGATAAATAAATGACAGTCATGCATTTGTTACAGCTTGTTGCTGGAACTCCTGTTCTAAATATGCCCGAAGCCCGAACATAATATGTCAAATCTGACAGTCATTTGCAAATTTCAGAATAAGTATAGAGAAAAATGTGCATTTAATTTAAAAAAATGAGGCTGTAGAAAAAGTTCTGTGTGTTTTTCTAGCGCAAAGTAAGATTGCCGTTTTCGAAAGATTACTGCGCTTCGCTACGCGTCGCGCAGTAACATTCTTTCTCAAGCGGCAATCCGTTACTTTGCGCTCTAAATACACAAATAACTATTTTCTTCAAACGTCAGTAAATCCGTCATTACTCGATTGTGTAGACGACCGTGAAGTTTAATTTTTCCTCCGCCGGAGCTTTACTTTTCACTTTTCCGCCGGCGGAGGTAAAAGTGTTACCATAGCAACACAGATACAAACAAACAACAAAGCAAGCGTCAACAACTCAAGAATTATTAAACTAAAATTTGTATTTATCACTCAATTTGTGCACTGCATTTCTAAAAATCACTAATTTAGGAACAAATTGGTTATTATTTAATCGAACTTACTCAATAACTGCTTATCAATACGGAATTAAAACGCAATCGGAGACGCAATTTTAAAAAAATAATTATTGTTGACAGTGTCCACTGACAGCTTTATGTTACATTACTATAGCAACGACCTGTGCCTATTCACCGACACCGGTCTAAGCTGCCTTGCAAACCAACTTATCTTTGATAATAATTATTATTATTACTATTAAAAAGAGATATTTTTGCATTAATTTGTCGACATTTGAAGAAAAAACAGCATATCTTATGTGGAGGAAAAGTTACTTTTCATGGCTTGCTCTCTATTACCAGCCTCACTCCGTTCGGCTGTTAAACACGAGCGCGCCATGAAAACTATCACTTTTCCTCCATATAAAATAATATACTATTAACGCAGCATTTCCTCTGAGAAACCTAAAAAATAAACCTAAAAACCTTGGATTACTAGAGGTTTGAAAGTTTCTTGTATCAATATGCGCTCTTTACATTAACTTAGGAAGTATTTTATTGACAGTCTTCATTTTGTTTTATTTTTTAACAGGTGCAGATCTATATATAGGCGAACAATTAGAGCAGCTAAGCAATTATATTATCGGAATAGGCTCTCAGAGACTGACAATAAACAAAAGGAGGCATGGCGCCTCGTTAATGACCTCAGAGGGAAAAATAAAAATAACTTTAGAACTATGGATACTGGCTTGTCCTCACCGGAGGAATTCAATAATTTTTACTGCTCCATAGCAGCAAATATGGCTAGTCAAATTGCAGGTATTTGTGATTTTAGAGCCTCTTTGAGGCATGTTGAGGTTGTTGAGTCCTTCTTTCTGGCTCCGACTAATGTAGCTTAAATTAAAGATATCATTTGTGAAATGAAAAATTTACGTGCGTCGGGTTGGGATGGTGTCTCGGTAACAATATTTAGGGGGCTGTCGGCGACGTTTTGTCTGAGGCCATAAATGTTTCTTTCGTTAATGGCGTGTTTCCAACAAGCTTGAAATCAGCAGTTGTTGTTCCACTTTACAAGGGTGGTGACCATGAATGTTCGGCGAATTATTCCAGTTGCGTTGCTGCCGACATTGGCTAAGATAATCGAAAAATTAGTTAAAAAACGAATGGTAGCCTTCTTCCTAAAGCAGAAGATATTAAGCACTGCGCAATTTGGATTTCAGAAGGAAAAAAAGCACAAATGATGCAATATTTTCTTTTTTGGAATTACTTTACATGAAATTAAATGATTGAGACTCTGCTGCGGCAGTTTTTTGCGACTTATCGAAGGCTTTCGATGGCGTAAGTCATAAAATTCTATTGGAGAAGTTGGAAGTCTATGGTTTTAGAGGTGAGGCATTGAACTGGTTCAGATCAAATTTGACAGGGAGGCAGCAAAGGGTTTCTTTCAGGGATCAAAGCTCAGAGCAAATTAAGGTAGAATGTGGCGTTCCTCAGGGCTCGGTATTGGAGCCCATACTGTTCTTACTTTATATTAATGATTGACTAGTACTAAGATATCAGGTAAATTTACAGTTTTTGCGGATGATGCTACAATTTTATGGTATGGTAGGGATCAGTCTGAACTGAATGATTTGGTGAACAGGGATGTGCTGATAGTGAAACGGTGGTGTGATGCAAACCTCCTTTCATTGAATGTGGAGAAAACGTGTATTATGTCTTTTAGGTGTGCTATGAGTGGTGCGTTGCTTGAAAACTCTTTACTAAATAATTTAAATGAAAATACATTTTTGGGTATCCTCATTGTTAATAGATTGAAGTTTGAAAGTCATATAAAGAATCTCAGTGGAAGGCTGTCTTCAAACTGCTATGCAATGAGAGTTGTTAGTAAATCAGCTGGATGGTTGCATAGCAAGGAATGCTTATTTTGCTTTGATTGAGTCTTATTTGAGGTACGGTATATGCTTCTGGGGAGTTTGCTCCAAACAGCTTCATATTCGTTTTTACAGAAAAGAGCCATAAAATATATGTGTAAGGCAAATGTGAGGGAATCCTGCAGGCCGCTATTTTTAAGGCATCGAATTTTAACTTTGACTTGTATTTTCATTTTGGAGTCGGCAGGGCCGGTTTAAGGGTCCAGGGCCCCCGGGCTGGTCGGCCCGGGCGCCCCCCCCCCCCCCCATTCATGTTTATGTTTTTGATAGTTTTCTTGTACTGCACTAATAAAAATTGTCTCTTAATAAAAATTAAATCAAATTTATTGGAAAAAATACTACTTTATTTTTCGACATTTCATTCGGGCAAATTCATTAATTATGTGAGAAAAGTGTAATGTTTGGACCCGTTCTGATTCAATGGCTAAAATAGATAGGTCTGTCACCTTTTTTGGCTTAAAGTGCTTCTCATGTGGGTTTTCACTCTATTTAGTGTTTTACGCTGTTGTCGCTATTGCTTCCTTGGATTTTTTTCGAAGATTTATGAAAACACTTGTTTTGTGATATCGTTCTCATGACTGCATGCTACATCTAATAGAATTTAAAAATATAAATATTCCATCTGCATAAATTTGACAACAGCGTAAAGTTATTCCTAAAGCACCGAACATTAACAACGGTCCACTCTCAGTCGGCACTTTTGATGTAACGCTTACAAAGGCGAGATGCCAGACTTTAGACCAGACGGGGTGAAACGCGGCACGAGGCCTGAGCCGTTAACCAGCATTTCATGACGTTTCGCGACGAGGCAAGGAGGGACCTACTGGGGGGCGGGTCATAGAGTGAACCTTCTAGAACCGAACATTAACAATAGACTAGAAGGTTCACTCTAAGCACCGCCCCATCACGGAGCCTGATGAAATGCTGGTTAGCCGCTCAGACCTCGTCGCACGTTTCACCCCGTCTGGTCTAAAGTCTAGCATCTCGCCTTTGTAAGCGCTACATCATTTACATCAAGAGTGCCGGCTGAGAGTGGACCTTCTAGTCTCTTGTTAATGTTCGGTGCTTCTAGTCCTAGTCTATTGTGCCTAAAGTCCCAACTGCCTAGCTCTTTTTTGTGAGGGTAGGGGCTAGCGGTGTGCGGCATTGTTTTGTTGGAAAATCATTTATTTGTTTATAAAAGTAAAGTGGGCGCATGCAGCGACCGCTCTCAGTGCCACTATCGGCTTTCTTTGCAGTGATTTGATTGATTTGAAAGGATACATGGGCGTTGGGAGGTGGGGTGGAGGTGGCAATTGCCCCATCCTAAACACTAGAAGATATCTGTTATATTAACCTAACACACACTTCAAAATTTCTTTTCGATCTTGGTTTTAGTGTAACCCCCTAGTTCACAGGCTGGCGATGCCCTTAAAAGAAGCACTGAAGTTTTTTGGCGTTCGGAACTCGGAGCGTCACGCCGACAAATATTTCTACAGTAATTTTAGCATCAATTGCCTACTACATCGGCATAACAAAAGTTTTATAGTAAAATCAGAATATTATCACCTTAACAAGGCTAGAAATTTGGACATTGGTATATTTTAGGGTATTGGGCGTCGCGCCGCGCCGCCGGGTCCGCGGCGCCCCCACTGCCTGGGCGCCCCTAGGCTATAGCCTAGTTGGCCTAGTGGGTAATCCGGCCCTGGTCGGCTTGTTTGATGTACAAGAAATTCGAAGACAGTATTCACACCAACTCCAACTCTATTTATAATATGCGTCTTACCCATAGTATTTCCCTGCCTATCCCAAATTCCACCCAATCGAAAAAGTTTTAATCATTTGCCACTTGATCTCAGACAAATTCGGAATAAAACCGTGTTTA
>MU184533.1:92221-109729 GCA_016904865.1 Pissodes strobi
AGATCTATATGTATGATGACCGAATTAATTGCATAAGAATGTATTGTTACTTATTTCAAACGAGGGTATTTTACAGGGGGTGGGCAATCATGTCATTTGAAATAATAATATTGTCCCAAACTACGATTATCATCTACATTAAAAATGTTGATTTTAGGTTTCATCAAATGAGGCAATAGGACGATATTTGATAGCAACCAAAGATCTGAAAAGAAATGAAATCATTTTAAAAGAAAAACCATTAATTTATGGTCAGTAAGTAATAATAACAATAAATTAATATTTAGAAAATAAAAATGTTCGAAACCACAGAGTAATTTCAGCATATATTTAACGCGGAAGTCCGATCGCTAACTAATAAATGTATTAAAATAGGCGATTCCAAATTTAATTTTCTCTCATACATTCTCATAATTGGTATTAGAATTAGAGCTAGGTTTCCAATACTTTTCTCATTTGCTCTCTGATAACACAAGAATCTTGAAACATAATTTTATTATGTTCTTTTTTTACTATTTAAATAATCATTTTATGATGTCTCTTATTGGATTTTAATAATTTTTTCCACGTGATTGTAATTTATTACAACGCATTCAAAAAGGTGCATTTTCTCACTTTCAACTTAAAATTAGCATTAAATTTAAAATTTTTCAAGTGGGGTGTTCTTTGTTTCCTGAAATTATTTAAAAATGTGCGATTTCGCTTCGTTAGTTAATTAATCTGTGATTCTATAGCGGTCGTTTTAATTCGATGTTTATATCGTCTAGGACCTGCACAAGAGACCATTCCAGTCTGTTTAGGATGCCATCAAGAGATAACAGCAGACAATTACAGGCCGTGTTCAAAATGCGAATGGCCAATGTGTAGTCATGAGTGTGAAATCAACCCTTGTCATTTGCCCGAATGTTACTATATTAGTAGAAGTGGAGCAAAGGTATAACTACTTACGTATTGATCAAGGAAACACATAAGTCGTTATTAGATACCTGCATATGTTATTAATATGTACGCTAAAAGATTTAGATAAAATATTTTAAAAAGTTAATAATCTAACGTGTTTTGAAAAGAAGTGCTATTACTGCAGTGTTGTGCTGGCAAGAAGGTTATTTCAGAAACTGTGGCTGATTTTATAAAATCCTATTATATATTTCATTTTAAGTTAATTTCAATAAAGTACCACCTGAATCCATCTGAATCTCCTTATTACAGATATTCACTAAAAAGAAACGCTACTAATGTTGAAGATCACTTCTTTCCCAGCTTTACAATAACATAGTAATACCTAATAATAGTAGTGATTATAATATACGGATAGTAATTTAAAATATTTAAATTTTAGGTATCCATTGAAAGTTTTGGTTGCCCTAATCTTTTTTATCAGTGTATAATAGTGTTAAGATGCCTTTATCAGAAGAAACATAATTTTAATCTTTGGCAAAAATTGAATGCTTTGGAATCGCATTGTGAACAAAGAAAGTCAACCCAAAAATACCATAATGAAAAGCTCATGACCACTCAGTTGATCCAAAATCTATTGAAATTAAAAAATGAATTTGATGTGGAGGAGATAATGAAAATATGTGGTATTATAATGGTGGGTTTTGTGTTGTGTGTGTTGTGTTAGTAGTAGTAGTAGTAGTAGTAATTTTGTGTTTAAAACCTATACAATATCAATTCTCAAAAGTCGATATTTCGAAAACGCATTATGATATATAATATATACAGAGTTTGGCATGACGGATTGCTCAACAAACTGCCGTCCTTTGGACTGCCAGCCTCTCTCTGCAGCTGGCTTGCCAGTTTCCTTAAGAACCGATCTCTGCACGTTGCAGTTGATGGACACATCTCAGACACATTCACCATTAACGCGGGAATTACGGACCTGGACAGTAATTAAGTATTATCGTTAACTTAGGTCTATCCACTATGTCTCCATCTTAATTATTATTTGTATTTACATTTCAATAGGGCACATTAAGACAGATTAGGGGTTAGTCATAGGATCTAGAAAGTCCAAAGTTAATTAGATATTTGCCTCTTAATGTATTCGAAAACTGATAATAGGCTACTTTCATCTTAACGATATTTTGTAGAATCATTCTTCAACCTCTAATAAGTATAACACGTAATTGTAATATTCAAAGTTAATAAACGTTTTTAAAAAGAGTTTTCCAGTCTTCTGAATCTTAATTGGCGCTGCGAACAGGATAGCGTTCACGTATAGTTCTGATTTTAACCAGTTAAAACGCTATTCAAAAGAACAACGGTTTGTGAAGACGACTCCCTACAACGCTACAGTTGCGAGTACGTGAAAACTCGCTCAAGGAAAGCTGCTTACGAGGAAAATCCCGATAGCCAGTACTTGGGTTCCAGACACAAAACAGTGTATAGTGTTATCAGTACAACAGTGAAGCTCTATGGTACCCGCCTTGTTCACATTACTGTAAGTAACTACTATTATTGCCATTTTTTATGTCTGATGCACAAAAACGTTTAATTTCCATTTTAAAAAGAAATTGCTCTGCATTGAATTTAAATATTGAAGAAAATCTCATTCCAAGTAATTCATTAGTAACTGAAAATAACGACACTAGCGTAGATAATTTAACTAATTTGCTTGAAACTTTTTCAATCTCAAACGAGTCAAACATGAATGTCAAAGATTTCGCTCAACTTTTGCCAACTTTCAATGGAAATTCTGATCATCTGGAATATTTTATTTCCTCTATTGACGAATCTTATTCTAATTTCTATAATACTTCTGAAACTCAAAAGAAATATGTGTTTTTCACAATAAAATCGAAACTAATAGATGAAGCGCATGATCTTGTGTATTGTCGTTCAGATATCGAAAACTGGGAAGATTTAAAAACCGCTCTCAGGCAAAAATTCGGTGACCCTGTTAGTTTCCTAGTTTTACTACATCAGCTAAATTATTTCAATAAAAATAAAAATGATTCCATTATGGATTTCATGACTAGACTAAAACAATTTGTACAACGTATATTTGCGAAAATTCAAACTGAACAGTCAGATGAAAATGTAAGGAGAGCTTTTCGAATTCAAGCAGAAAAGACTGCAATCGTTACTCTAATGAGTAATGTCCCTGATGTTTTAAAATCATACCTACTAAACAGTAAACTAGATACATTAAACGATGCCATCAATTGCATAACAAATTACAATTTAATAGAATCACAAATAACATTAAGACATCAACTTAATGCCCAAAATTTACCAAAACCCACTTCAAATACGAATAATGTTAATACTTTCCCAAATAACCCTATCAATATCAGGCCTAGACAGATACCTCAACGTAGATTTCCTACAAATATTCCTGCTTTCAGAGCACCAAATGTCTTTGCACCTCGAGGAAATATAACGTTCCCAAGACCGACTCCGATGTCAATATCTAACAGTCGGACACACATCAATCCTGGTACCACTGGTACTCAATCTATGAGAACATATCGCCCAAATAATTATCAAAGTACCCCTATACAAAGACATAATCATTTTCAAAATGTAGGCCCTGCTAAAAATTACTCCTTCCAAGAACTCACTAATCTTGAGTGTTCTAATTTTCCAAACGAAGAAGTCGATAACCCAACCGAAAATTTTGATTTTTCTGATGAAAGTCAATTTTATGATCATTCACATGACCCAAACTCTCTTACTTCTCCAGAAACTCCATTATACGAAACCGAAGTGGAAAACCCTGAAAATTTTCATCCCACGGCCTTTTCACCACAGTCAACTTAAATAATATTATGAGACGAATAGAATTACCGTATATATATCTCCCGAAGTCTCACCTAACCATTTTAATTGACTCTGGAGCTAGCGAATCTATAATTAACCCCAAAATAGCAACACTTTTTCCTGAAAATGTTTATATAGAACCTTTTGAAATTACAGCTTGTAAGCAAAAATTTAAAGAAGACAAGAATTTAATATTACCAATCCTCAAAGAAATTGGAATGAACAATAACATTAAATTCCGCGTAGTCAACTGGCACAGTGACTTCGACGCTTTGATAGGGACTAAAGATTTATTGGATATGAAAGCTGTAATTGATTATAAAAATAATACTCTGAAATTAAAAAATAAATTAATTAGCTTTTCAACTATCTATAATAAATCTATACAACCCGAAAATTTGAACCCTAATATCTTGGAAATCCCCGTCACATTAAAAGAAGGACTAGCTCTTCTACCTTCCTTCCAAATTAACAACTATACTGTACCAGATACATTGATAAATGTAAAAAATGGAAATTGCTATATGCATAACCCATTTCCAAACGAGAATATTAAATTCAATAAAAGGCTCAATGTAATTCCTGAAAGTCAATTTGATATAATTAACCCACAAAAAACTAGTCAATCCTTTAACTTAGATTCCCAACTTCGACTTGATCATTTAAATAATCTAGAAAAGTTAAAAATTAAAAATTTATGCCATCAATTTAAAGACGTAATGTACCACGAAAATTGTGATTTATCATTCACTAGTCACACCAAGCATAAAATAAGAACAACGAATGATAGACCAATTTATACAAAATCCTTCAGACATCCACCCAGTATGCAAGAAGAAATACAGAAACAAATTTAGAAACTACTGGATAATAAAATAATAAGACCATCAATATCACCTTATTCCGCCCCTGTCTGGATTGTTCCCAAAAAGACGGATGCATCAGGGCAAAAGAAATTTCGTCTTGTTATAGATTATCGAAATTTGAATAAAAACACCGTGGAAGATAAGTATCCACTACCACGAATCGAAGAAATATTAGATAATCTTGGCAAATGCACCTATTTTACTACCTTGGATTTAGCACAAGGATTTCATCAAATCGAAATGGACTCCCAATCGATAGAGAAGACAGCTTTTACAGTAAATAACGGTCATTTTGAGTACCTTAGGATGCCATTTGGTTTGAAAAATGCTCCGGCTACTTTTCAGAGGATGATGGATGAAATATTGCGAGATTATTTATACAAATTTTGTTTCGTTTACATGGATGACATAGTCATCTTTTCGAAGTCTCTTTCTGAACATATAGACCATATAAGGATAATATTCAAGAAATTACGTGAAGTAAACCTAAAAGTACAACTCGACAAATCGGAGTTTCTATCGAGAAACGTCGCTTTTTTAGGTCATGTAATTACACCAGAGGGTATCAAACCAAACCCTAGCAAGATATCTGCAATAAAAAATTACCCTATACCAAAATCACAAAAAGAAATTAAGGCTTTCTTGGGACTTGTTGGATATTACAGGCGATTTATAAAAAAATTTTCAAAAATAGTGTTCCCAATAACTCGCTGTTTAAGAAAAGGAACAACTATAAAGCCTGAAAACAAAGAATATATCGAAGCATTTAACAAATGCAAGGAAATTATATCAAACTCCCCCGTATTAGTTTATCCCGATTTTACCAAACCATTTAAACTGACTACAGACGCTTCAAATTACGCCATAGGAAGTGTATTATCTCAGAACGATCAGCCCATAGCGTATTATTCGAGGACCCTCAATTCAGCCGAGAAAAATTATTCCACCATAGAAAAAGAACTCTTAGCTATCTTAGATTCCACCAAACATTTTCGACCATATTTATATGGACAAAGATTTCTAATCGAAACGGACCACAACCCACTGGTTTGGCTGTCTAAGATAAAAGAACCAAATTCCAGACTAATCCGATGGAGATTGAAACTCGACGAATTCAATTTCGAAATAAAATACAAAAAAGGAAAAGAAAATGTCGTCGCCGACGCTCTTTCCCGTATCGAAATTAATGCTGTCGAAAACGAGTCAATCGTTCCAAATATTGGAATTGATACTGCCAATTTAGAAGACTTCAACCCTGACGATGACACCTCTGGAGCTTCCCTACATTCGAATCGAGATCCCGAAGGAAAAATGCTACCAATATCTGAACTTCCAGTTAATTATGCATCTCGGAGATTAATCCTTGCTTATGGAAATACCTATAAAAAATTTACGACTAAACCTTTCAATAAAACTCATATTTTTGTGCAGATACCTAAAGAAAATACCGATGAATACCTTATCGCGGTAATAAAGGAACTTTTAGATTCTAATAATCTAACTACTCTGTACATTAAAGACAAATAATTGGAAGATGTATTTAAAGCTCTGATTAAAATCCATTTAAACAACAATGTAAAATTATGCATTTCCTATAAATACCTCCAAGACGTAACAGATGCTCAAGTACAGCAAGAAATTGTTGCAAACTATCACCAAAAAACTCACAATGGAATCAATGAAACCTACAATAAACTCAAGAACGAATATTATTGGCCTAAAATGAGAGATCATATAACGCACTTAATAAATCAATGTGAATTATGCTTACAAAATAAATACGAAAGAAACCCATATAAAGTACCTTATGAAGGCCCTTTACTAAGCGAAAAACCCTTCAAAACAATTCACATAGATATTTTTCAGTTTAGCCAAACTATGTTCCTCACAATCCTGGACTCTTTCAGTAAATATGCGCAAGCATACCATATTAAGGATAAAAATAGTATCACAATACTAAACAAACTTAGACATTTTGTCTCACACCATAATACGCCGCAACGCATAGTCGCCGATAATGGATTAGAATTCAAAAATAAACTCTTTCAAGAATTCTGTAATCTACATTGTATAGAGATACATTATACAACACCCAATAACTCCACATCAAACAGCCCTGTCGAAAGATTACACTCTACATTGACAGAAAAATTAAGAATTCTAACTCAAAAAGATCAAGAAGAAACCATAGAGAATGTAATGATAACTTGTATTTGCATTTATAACCAAAGTATTCATTCGACTACAGGTTTCTCCCCATTCAATTTATTATACGGCCCGTACTATCAAGAACCTAACATAAATAACGATTTAACCATATTCGAAAGATATAATGAAAAACGGAAAGAAGAATTAATACCTTTCCTAAACGAAGTTTATAAAAAAACACTCCATACTCAAAAATCCCGAACAGAGAAGCAAAATAAAAACCCTAGCAAAATTCCTGAAATACCAGAAGATGAAATTATTTACAAAAAAAATGATAGGCGAAATAAATCTTCTCCGAATTATATCCCAATTAAAGTAACAAAGAAAAATAAAAATATAATTGAAGGAAAATTAAAAAGAAATAAAACAACCAAGGTACACATACGAAAAATAAAACGGCTAAAAAAAATCAATCCCTCTTTACAGACTCACCCTAGCAGTAAGAATAAAGACAATGGAGGTACTACCCATTCCAAATAATGGATACTATTCCGAGGCAATAAGTAGCAGCTTAGTATTAAAAACTCATCATACTACATATATATCATTTAATCTAACATTAATTCATATCCTAATAAACCATACCTATATTAACCACTTAACTATAAAAGAAAAACTAACCAAAGCGTTTCCAACTGAACATAACCTACAAATTCAATTAAACAATTCCCATAAACAATTAAACAACGCTCTGAATAACCTTCTTAAGCTAACACATGACAATACTAATCAAAGAATACGAAGAGGTCTCTTTAATTTTCTTGGTTCATCAATAAAATTTCTTACAGGAAATCTAGATCAAGAAGATTTAAACAATATCAATAATAATTTCGAAAGTTTCAGAACGAATCAAATAAATGCAATGCAGAAGATCAATAAATTAAGTTCCTTCGCAGGACATATAACAGAAAAAATTAATAACGATATCATGCACCTCTATAATAATTCGAAATTGCATAATGAAATCTTGAAAAACATTTATAGTCTTTTTGATTTTTCACTACAAATACAAGATCACTCTTTGCAAGTTAGTGCTATTGATAACTATATAAATAGACTCTTAAGAACTGTCACTTTTGCTATTAAAACACTCTAGATATGGAATTGATTAATATAAATGAAATTGAAAAAATTTGGAGTTTTCTAAAAATTCACTATACAGAAAACCAGTTATGGCATTTGAATCAAATGTATGAGCTAATTTCAATTTGCACTACGGGTTTCATACAAAAAGACGATATGGCAATCTTAGTTGTTAAGACCCCTTTGTTCTATAAAGAACCCTGTCAATTGCAAGTCATATATCCGGTACCTACGAGAGAGCAAATAATACTTGTACCGCCCAGTAAATATTACTGTAGTAATATGTGGTATGAGAACTGTGATCATATTAACGACAAATGGTTGTGTGCCAAACAACTCTCAAAAACTTGTTCAATTGGTAACTGCACATATGCTAATATAAGGAATAATTATAATTTTGGCTTCTATACAACAAAAGGTAACTTTATATATTGTACAAATAATCCTATCGAAGTTATGGAAAATTGTGATATTATTTCCAAACAAACTGTAAACATGTGTAATTTACTGTCAAGTAAGTGTGATATAATCATAGGAAATAAAAGATACTTCCCTACTATTTTCAACATAAGCCTAGGTCCAGAAAGAACTGAATTAGATTTAAAACCTAGAAAAATAATAAATTTAGAATTGTATCATGTAGAAAAACCTTATAAAATGGAAAACGATTTGTTTGAACCACTTGAATACAATCATTTATTAACAAAAACTACACATTATTATACAGCAGGAATTGTTGTATGTATAATTATAATAATTTTAATCATTAATATAGTAATATATCACAAAAAGATCCGAAATTCCATTTCCAAAAGTTTTATTAAAAATTTAATCAACGAGGACGTTGAAAATTCTAAGGGAGGAGGAATTACGGACCTGGACAGTAATTAAGTATTATCGTTAACTTAGGTCTATCCACTATGTCTCCATCTTAATTGTTATTTGTATTTACATTTCAATAGGGCACATTAAGACAGATTAGGGGTTAGTCATAGGATCTAGAAAGTCCAAAGTTAATTAGATATTTGCCTCTTAATGTATTCGAAAACTGATAATAGGCTACTTTCATCTTAACGATATTTTGTAGAATCATTCTTATTTCAACCTCTAATAAGTATAACACGTAATTGTAATATTCAAAGTTAATAAACGTTTTTAAAAAGAGTTTTCCAGTCTTCTGAATCTTAATTCGGGCGTGCCTTAGGGCGCAATACTTTCACCAACTCTGTTCATCATCTATATTAATGACCTGCTCACCGAAGCGAATAATCCTGTTTACAGTTTTACAGATGACAGTACCCTTGTCTCTCAGTTAAGATCAGAAAAGGTTTACTAGCGACTGAGACTTATCACCGCAGACAGGAGCAGATTACAGCAATTAATCAAGACCTGGAGAAAGTTTAAACTTGGGACGACAGAAATTTGGTCCAGTTCAATGCAGCAAAGACCCAAGCAGCCACGTTTACCAAGAGGGCCAATACCCTGACATGACAGGCTCGACCATTCCTTCATCCTCGTCAATCTGACTTCTGGGTGTCTCGGTTAACAGCAATATGTCCTGGAATGACCACGTTGTTAACATAGCAGCAGCCTCCCAGATACTTGTTGCGCTATTTCTCAACAAAAAACTGTATCCGCAGGAGTTTCTCTTGCTCTACAAAGCGCAAATATGATCGTGCTTAGAATATTGCTCACACATCTGGGGTGCCGCACCAAAGCAAACCAGCTGCTGGATTCCATTCAGAAGAGAGCTGTGGGTCTAATTGGTGACCCGGAGTTGATCCGGAATCTGGATAGTCTGGAACACCGCAGATATGTGGCCGAGATGTTCCTTCACGGCAGATGCTCCCAGGATTTGGCCCGCCTCATCCCACCCCTGGCAACGCCTGTCAGACAGTCACGACAGACGGCAAGAGCGCACCAGTTCGTCGTACAACTGGAAACACCTTATAGTTCTGTTCACGCTCAAAAGTTAGCGTGGCGCCTTATGGCAATGCTTTTCTTATGGGAAATAACTGTGCATCGTTGCCAACTCGGCCGCCTTTTAATAACGTATGGAACGTTGATAATTATTTATAAAAGTATTTTTATCGTTAAGCATCATTAATAATTAATATTTTCATATTTATATTTTTATAGTAGGTGTACAGGGTGGCTCGAATTCGAGTCTATATATGGGGATCTCGAAAACCTTAAGAGATAGAGTGTCGGTCAAATTAGAGCAAAATTGCGCATTTAGGTGCCTAACAATATGCCGTTTAGAAAGTTTTAAAATCCCGAGTATTTCCGGAGATATCCGGAAAAAAACCGAATCTGTGAAAAACCGTTTTATTTTTTTTTCCTGGGATTATTTAAAAATGGATTTCAAATTGAATTGCACTTTTGCATTGCCACTTTTTCCGCTCTATCCAATGGTGGTATTGAGTTTGGAACCCGACGTTTCGTCTTCAAGGGGTTATCATCAACTTTCTTTTATTAAATATGAACTAATTTTGTTATCGTTTTTCAGATGATATTGGCGTTATTAATATGAATTTGTAATCTTACTTTTTTTATTGAAGTGAAACTTCTTTAGCGAGGGTAGTAAGTCAGAAAAAATGAAAAAATCAAATGAAATGGAAACCAAAGTGAAACACCACTTTAATTAAGCATGTTCCAGTATAGCTTCAGGACATGTAGCCGGGGTAAAATGAGGATCCTGGACGAAAACTTGGCCTTGTAACCCCCCCCCCCCCCCCCAAAACAAAACTAAAATAATTAATTTCGGGAGAACGGGAAGAGCTACGAGCTCCAAATTTTTAGGGTAGGTGCGCCTCATGGAGGGCTACCTTAGATCATATGGAGGGACCGGGACTCTAATTTAAGGGGGGATTTTGGGAAAAAAACCGTTTTTTGCCGATATCTCTGCAAGGGAGCCTCGGATCGAAAATCTGACAAGTGATGACCCTGTTTTACGGGGTCATCAATGCGGTGGGGGGGGGGGGGGGGAATTATACCCCCACTTCCTCGGATACCCAAAAATATTCAAAAAAATAGGAAAAAAATTAAAAAAAAAAACGAAAAAATTTAATGAAAGTATTATAAAACAAGATAAGAAAAAAAATAATAAAAAGAAAAACTTAGAGAAACGCGGTTTTCGGCGAAAAAATGGCGAAGGAGTTCAGCTACGAGGTCGGGGAAAAAATGCTTTATAAAAAAATAGTTGAAAAAAAGTAAAAAGAAAATTTAAAAAAGGTACCGAAACCGGGGGCAAAAGTTGAGAAAAAAAAGCTTAAAAAATAAAAGCTCAATTCCTAGCATCTCTTTCAGTTGTGGGCTTATAAAGCCGAGGAACATAATTTTTTTTTATTTTTTTTAAATTTTTCTGTTAGTTATTTATTTTGCTTTGGCGTAATTTTGAATAGTTTATATTAATTAAATTGAATTAAAGTTTGTATTTAAAAAAAAAGTTGATGACCCCTTCAAGACGAAACGTCGGATTCCATACCCCTCATCAACTTTTTTTAAATACGAACTTTAATTAAAATTGATTAACTTTAACTATTCAAAATTACGCCAAAGAAAAATAATTAATTAAAACAAGAAGAAAAAATAAATAAAAAAACAAAAATAACAAAAATACTATATAACGGCAATATCATCTAAAAAAACGATAAAAAAAATGAAGTGCGTATTTAAAAAAAGAAAGTTGATGAAAAAAACTATCGCGAGTTTTGTTATATATGTTTTACAGATCGATAATGGTCATGAATTCTTAAAAACAACAAAATTCGCCATTTTATATCCGCCATTTTGATTTTTGATGAGACACATACATGCCAAATCAGAAATAAATCAGACATTTAAAAGTAGTTCTAATTCAGCTTGCAAGATTTGATTACAGACAGACCCACAGGTCTGAAAATGGGCCATTTTGAATGTTCAAAATCCGATAAAAAAATCATATTCCCCAAAAAAAAACCCATATACCAATTTTAAACGAAATCGGACTTACTTTAAGTTGTGCCCCACCACTAGCCTTAAGGGGGGGGGGGGGGGGGGAGAACCATAGTTTTGTATTTTTATTGGAACTACAAACGCGTACCAATTTTGAAGCCAATGGAATATGTGGAAGGCAGCTAAAATTGACTTGGAGGGTTTAACCCCAAATCGGCCATTTTGAATCCGCCATTTTGAGTTTTCAAAATCTGATACAAAATTCATATTCCTTGTCCCCAAAAACCCCCATATACCAATTTTAAACGAAATGGGACATACTTCAAGTTGTGCCCCCGCCACTAGCCTTGAAGGGAAGGGGGGGAGTGTAAGCAACACACCATAGTTTTATATTTTCATTGCAACTGCAAACGCGTACCAAATTTGAAGCCAATGGGATATGTAGAACTCACCTAAAATTGACTTGCAAGATTTAACCCCAAATCGGCCATTTCGAATCCGCCATTTTGAATTTTCAAAATCTGATAAAAAATTCATATTCCTTGTCCTCAGAAACCTCCATATATCAATTTTAAACGAAATCGGACATACTTTAAGTTGTGACCCCACCACTAGCCTTGAAGGGGGGGAGTCACCACAGTTTTATATTTTCAGTGGAACTACAAACGCGTACCAAATTTGAAGCCAATGGGATATGTAGAAGTAGCTAAAATTGACCTGCCAGATTTAACCCAAAATCGGTCATTTTGAATCGGCCATTTTGAATTTTCAAAATCTAATAAAAAATTGATATTCCTTGTCCCCAAAAACCCCCATATATCAATTTTAAACGAAATCGGACATACTTTAAGTAGTGCACCCCTCCCCTACCCTTGAAGACAATCGGTTATTTAGTCATTTAGAAGTACTTCTAATTCAGCTTGCAAGATTTGATTACAGACAGACAGAAAAGTAAATAAAATTTTGTAAAATACCGTACTTTTTTTATATATTGTGTATAAATTCTATATAATATAATAAAATGTTACCTGTAATTATTTTTTGAATAAAATCTACTTTTTTTGTCTTGGTAAACTACTTTAAATAATTTTCAATATAATAATTTCTATTAATTTTATTGTACATATAAAAAAAATACCTCCCGCTTAAGATATTATGCATTTATTTAACTGCCTGCAGAAACGAGGCTAAAATCAAGTACCTAATACGTTAACTTGGCAACGCCGTTCTCCATAAGCGCCACACTAACTTTTAAGCGTGAACTGATCTATAGAATATCGATTTACAAGAACTCCTTTGTCTGGCGCACTGCATAACTGTGGAACTCACTCCCAGGACATCTGTTGCCCCCCAATTACAACCTACAACTCTTCAAGAACCGTGTCAATCAACATCTTCGCACACACACCGCTCGTCGAGCGCCATAGGATCTCCCTTTACTGTGTGTGCCACTGCCATAAAAAAAATAACGACCTATTTAAGTATGCCATTGGCGAAAATCAGTTTTAGGTCAATCATATTTTCACCAGGTACACTGAAACTGTTGTTATTCACTTATTACTTATATTCGTCAATGCTTGGAGTATGGATCAGTTAATTGGTTCAACTCATTATATAATCTATATACAGTCACCGGCAATTGTACCCTCCATCCATCTGAGTCGTGGAATCTATTAAAGATTTGATATTTCCGTATAGGTTTGTTAGGACAGTTGTTCAATGAATTATCACAAATAAATGGTATACCCACCATTAGTTAATTTTTTTTTGAATTACTTTCTGTAAAACATGCAGACAAAGGAATAAAACTAAAATGCAAACCTTTGCAAAAACGACAAGAAATCGATCAATATTATGTGACCAATAGCTAGTGTTGCCACTTCTACTTCTTATTAAGTTACACACGCTCAATTGAGGTTATTAACTGTGACGTTGGTTAGATTGGTTCAGTCCTCTTGAGCGACAATTATGAGCTCATAGCGATTTCTAGGTAGTTATTACTTTGATATATGACTCTTTTAAGATAATTTCAAACGTGTTCTATTGGATGCATATCTGGGGACATCTAGGACAATCCTGGCTCTGTGAGGGCTGGCATTATCATCGATAAGGGTAAAATTGGTCTTGAAACATTGCCCATATGAAAATGAACATTCATTGTTTGTGCTACACACGACCGTTCTGTTTTCCTGTTTGCTTCGTTTTAGTTTTATCCCTTTGTCTGCATCTCTTACAAAATGCTAAGAAAAAAAAAATTAGAACCAGTCTTATATCATTTATTTAGTTAATTTAACTTTATTCACTCAGTTTTTTTCTAATCTGAAGTGAAGGTAACTACATAAAATTAGAACACAAGAAATAGAGCAATCTTCCCATCTAATGGCTGTATTGTTTTTCAAAAATACAGGGAACGTCAAGAATAGTTTAAGTTCAAAAATATACAATATGCCTGCATTTGCTGTGGCTATTTTTGAAATATTTGATAATAAGAATCAGAAAATATGTCTGCAAATTTCCCCCCATGTCCCCCGCCAGACCGCAATTTATTTATTAAACACGCAAGTAGGTATAAATCTCGAAATGTTTATTACCAAATATCTGAGAAATGGTCACAGTAAAGGCCTATTATATATTTTTGAAATCAGAACAAAAAATCTTTCATTTTAGCAAATAATACACAAGATATTCCATTAAAAAAATCAAATTTGGTATTTTCTGACAGTTTTACGATGCTTATTTTGTTTTATCTGATCCTTAATCCTCTAATTTTTGCGTTTAAAATTTTTTCTAGCTCCAAAAATAAAAGCTGTAGGAGGTTACTAAAATATACGGGAAAACCCTGACGTACCAGCAGTGTAATTTATATTGCAAAAATGATCTAAACGTTTATTAATAAATAATATCAACCTTTAAGTATTGACATTTTACAAGTCTAGTATATTCTTTACAACTTGACTTAACTTGGATCAGATTTTTTTTATTTGGTGCTTTAGATCATAGCTATCCAAAATGATCCTACCTAAAGTTCCAATAATAAAGAATAATGAAATATTTATATGTACATTATAGGTACTAATATTCACAAGAGAATTTAATGAATCTGGGATAATTTTCTCTAGTACTTATAAAAATTCGCTTGGATTAAAATATTTCAGAATAACTATGGCTTATTTAATGAAAGTCTATTATTTATTTACATTCTTCATTTTAGGTTAATGCTCATGAAGTTCCGTTATCTGAACCTCCCTATATTGCGATATACGAAAAAACTTCCATGTTTGAAAACGACTGTAGTTCCAACTGTTCCAAAAGCTTTACTAGCTCAGGAGATATTCTCATTACTTCCGGTAGATGAAATTTGATAATAACGTTATGATATATGCGTTCGATGTTTGGAAACAAGTATTAAATTACATAGATGAAATAAAAGTTAATCGTGGCTTTATTTGAATATGTTTTAGGTGTTCATATAAAGAAGGATGACCACTTAAGTTTATGCTACGCAGATCCGTTATGGAGTACAGTTAGCAGAAGGAACTTTTTGTTTGAGACCAAATTTTTCTGGTGTTCGTGTAGACGGTGTTCAGATTCAACTGAATTTGGAACATATTTTAGTGCAGTTAGGTGTCAAAATGGGTGAGTTTGCCAACAAGGTTGTTATAATTAATTATTTTAGAATATAATGTTTAATATTTTCAACAAGAGTTTTTAAAAGGCTGGATCTGTATGACAAAGATTTCCACATATAGAAAATACTTATATTTTGGTTTATTCCCTTATTTTAAATGGTAGCTTTATAAGCTGTCTCTAAAAGGTTTGCACAAAATGCTAGCACAAATTCTAGAGGCTAAAGTATGAGGATCTAGCTCAATTTATCTTAGTCCAAAAGTTCATAGCTTTCGAAATACAGGGTGTCAAAGTTATTATTTTTTAAAACTTTTTTGTAAATATGTATCTTAATAATAGCATGAGTTGGGCGAAATTTGGTACTTAGAGGATTTTTAAGATGAAAAATCGAGATAGGATCATCACAGTTTTGATATACATTACAGAGGACGTCACCCGCAGCACTAAGCATTTCGCCAACATCTAAAGTCTTTTGTGCCTCGATATATTACTTTTTTAGTTAAAAAATCTTATTCCTTGGCATCAAGTAGGTATCGCTTCGAGATAATCATAAAATTTAAATTTGTATTTGGTACGTAGATGCTGAAACATCTTTATATACCCTTTAAAATGATAATTATTGTAGTAACTAAAACTAACAAAATTTAACTTAAATTTAATTTAAACAACAATCAAACAAGTACAAAGTCTCCAATTTCGACAACAATCATTGATGAACGAAGCCTCCATTCTGATTCAGACCCAAGTGACGTCCAAAAAAATCCACAGCCCATTCACAGGTCAAAAATAGAGACCACAACACAAAGTTACATACAACCAAGGAATCCATTTAAATCATTAAAATGCTTATACCTAGATGTAATCTTTACTTTGTTCATTAAATCTTTTGAAAGTGGCATTTTCCTTTTTACTGCTTGGTAGTAAGTTAAAGAATTTGGGAGCCAAGTAATCAACAAACCTTAAGTTAATGGTTTGATTACTTTTGGGAATAGTCAAGTGACTTCTTTCTTTGTCTAGTAGGATGATTATGGTCGATATGGGTTTGAATTTATCCATGTAAATACATAACGAGTGGATATACAAATTTGGAATTTCGCCACTATATAGCTGATTTTTGGGATATAGAAAGATAGATTTTTCTTAAAACGTACTTTCAGGATGTAGTTTTGAATTATGTTTAGAGGTTGCAATTTTTTCTTCCAACTGCCTCCCCACCCATTCCACCCATATCTAAGCAAAGATTACCAAGGATCTGTATACTTCTATAATTAATTTAATCCTAAGAAACTTCCTTATAATCTAAAATCTATGAATCACTTTCCTTATTTTTTGTAGTAAGATATTCAATATGTTCTGCCCATTTCAAGTGTTAATCTATTTTAATCCCCAAATGTTTTATTTGTACAACTGACTGAATTTCAGTAGGATTCGGATAGAGAAAGCCATGTAGCTTCTTTTAGAAATATCCAGAGATAACTTGAAAGAGTCGAACCAATGTTTCACTTTATTAAAGCCATCGATGACATTTACCCTTGCTTCCTCCCATGTTCTGCCATAGAAATCGTCTGCATAGAAGATAATTTTTCCGTTTATTTTAAGATTTAGTAAATAATTTATATAAGTAATAACAAGGATAAGAACCAGTTCCCTGCGGTATGCATATATTTTTTTTTTCGAAAGACTAACCGTATTATTCACCTTTACATAATGGTCGCGACCATTCAGACAATTTCTACAGATTTCCAACACTATACCCTTCACCCCAGAACGCATTACAACATCGATAAGCAGCTCATGGGATACAGTGCCGAAAGCCTTTGAAAGATCAATAAATATTGCTAGGCATTTTTTTAACTATTGTTTAGGTCACTCATTATTTCTGATGTTAGACGGTACATGGTGTACGCCGTACTCAGACACTGTAAAACCAAATTGATTATATAATAAGATATGAAAAGATTTATAAAACTGAATTAAACTGTCCTTCAAACATTTTTTGAACATTTTAGGAAAATTATTGAAA
>MU184533.1:110129-141741 GCA_016904865.1 Pissodes strobi
CTTCAAACATTTTTTGAACATTTTAGGAAAATTATTGAAATATTTAGAAATTAATATCTACCTGTTTAGTATAATTACCGCACATCTGCATTTGGTTAAAATTAAGCACACAAAGGAAGAAATCTGATTAGATTAGTAGTTCATTAGTAAAAAAAGCAGATATGAAAAAAAAACCAACAGCCTGCAC
This sequence comes from Pissodes strobi, assembly GCA_016904865.1. NCBI lineage: Eukaryota > Metazoa > Arthropoda > Insecta > Coleoptera > Curculionidae > Pissodes > Pissodes strobi. Next base: position 110,317 of record MU184533.1, read on the forward strand.
TTAATCAACTTATTTTAAACTAAATGATTTATAGTTTATTTAATTAACTGATTGTTTTTTAAGAAATACATTTCACTTTTAAATTAATAAGCAAATATTAATTTTTTAGGGGGTGTGATGGTTATCTTCTACCTAAAACTTTTTTAACTTCTGGAGAAGATATACAACATTGGAGCTGTTGCAAATGTAACTGCACCGTATCCAACGTTCTGGTTAATACGCTATTAGAGAAAATAAGCGATGACACATCCAATCTTGATAAAGGCGATGTGAATAAATGCAAAGGTTTTCTTAACAAGCTCCGGAAAATTTTGCATCCAAGCAATTTTCACTTGGTTGACGTGAAACTCGCCTTGAGTCAACTAATCGGTCAGCTAGACTCCAAAGCTTTGTCAGGCGTTTCTAATGAAGATTTGGAACTGAAACAATCAATTTGTAGGGAGCTAGTTGACTTAATGAACACACTGATTCCAAGTAAGATTTAGATTTCTTATTGGTAATTTTTTTATTTATTTATTTATTAATAACAGTATCAACAGCCTAATCAATTTACAGATACATTTCGTATGACCTAATATCTAACAACATAATGCCTTTAAATTAAGTATTATTTAACTATATTACAGCATATGCTGTGACTACATGCTCTATTTTATTTTTAATCCTGAGACTGAGCCAGAAACAGTTTCTGATTAATATTCATTTTAAAACTATTCATGTTGGTGGTATCTAGATCTAAGTCACCTGCATACTTATTAAAATAAATACACATTAGATAGAGTGGTGAGTTTTGTATAAGTTTGTTCTTGGAACTTTAAGATAGAATGTGTTTTTATGTCTCGTATTCATTTTATAATGATTGAAAATGGAAATTGAGCTAAAACCTCAGTACTGTTGACATCCTTCGAAAGTCTAAATAAATATATAACCTTAATTCATGGTCGTACCCCTGGGGTGGATAAAAGCAAAATTTTTGTGTAAAACATATATTTTAAAAATTTACCTTGCACCCTTTCAATATTCTTTATCCATATTGTGGTGACCAGATAACACAACCATACTCCAATCTAGGCAAAACCAGACTACCAAAGAGCTTAAGACACAATTCAACCATAAATTGCTTGGTGGATGTAATCATAAACGCCATTGTTTTATGTGCATTATTGATTATGAATGATATATGTTTATTAAAATTTAAGGAATTGTCTAGTAAAATTCCCAGATTCTTATGCACATTAGCTGTTAGCAGACCATTGTCATTAATGTTATAGTCTTGAAATATTGCATTTTTCTTTAGTGTAAAAGTCGCAAATGTACATTTACCAGCATTCAGACTGAATCCATTAGTTGTACACCACTCATACATACACACAATTAAGGTCGTCTTGCACACAGCAAAAAGCAATGTTCTTGAGTGTCTAACTATATCACATGCATCATTTATAGAAATTATGAATGGCAAAGGTCCCAAGTTTGCACCTTGGGGAACTCCTTATGTACTACTATAAATCTTAGATTTTACACCTCTTACCTCAACATACTATTCTCTATCACACAATATCAAGTTTACAAGTTTATCTGTTAAGCTTATTTGTTTAAGTGACTGAACATTTATACAGTGTTTTACTTTATCAAAAGCCTTCTCCATATCTGCATAGCTAACATCAACTTTTGGGGGTGCCACGCCCAATTTCGACCCAGAAGTCGTTAAAATCGTTAAAAAACAAAAAAGGCGTGGGTCTCTTGTCACCAATACCTATATCTATATTTAAGAATAAGAAGAATAGGAAAAACGAATAATAAACATAAACATGACGATGAATGTTATTTACATTGGCAACATTGAATCTTCTCGAAAATTTACGTTTGGTTTATTGACACAAATGACAGCGAAAATGATAAATTTTTGAAATGCAAAATTTTATTTTATTTTATGAGTTGCATTGGGTAAGTCACCGGCTTATTCGTTCCATCGACCTCGTTCTAAGCAAATTTCTCCCAGTTAATATTTTCATCTTATATTTGATTTTCAGATCTGTATTGCCGCATTAGTAATGTCTTGGCAAAGTTGTCCTGCAAATTGGTATCAAATTGGAAATTTTCCGGTTAAAATGTAGTAGATACCTATTTTTTTTGGCTTAAAATACGCTATGAGCCATACCCTTTCTTTTTTTTCTTTGTGATGAATATTTGAATAATCTATTTCACATAAGTATCTGATAACCTTTCTGCATTGCTGTTATATTATTGAAATTTAAACAATGTACTAAACCGGAATCTCCTAAAAACGCAAGGTATAAAGTGTAAGTAAAGGTAAAAGTCTAGTTTAACAAAAAATTAAAAAATGATAAACTGTTACCTAGCATATATGTTCGTAATTTGTGACTTAAATATCAAGTTAAATATTATCTGAAATTTAAGCTGCAAAATCAAGAGCTGTCATTGATGAATTATACATAGCTCAAATCAAAGATAAAACCTAATGTATTGTAAAAGTCGGCCTTATCAACTTAATTAATTTCAATCCAGAAAATGGCTTTATTGTGAAAAAATAATTTTCAATAATAAAGCTTGAATCCTAAATCTAAAACAGTAATGAAACGGTAACAAGAATATTTCTCAAAGATATTGTTCAAGGCACACAGCCATTTAAAAGATTTAAAATATATATAAAAAAAAATAAAATAAAAGGTCGCAAAAATATTAAAAATAATTTAAAATGATAAAAAAATAAAAGCCAGTGTTTTAAAATCATTACATAAATATTTAGAGAAAACATAAGTTAAACATATTTTATTAAATAAAATAAAGTAAAACATAAAAATTAAATGGTTTAGTATCTGTAGAAATTAACAAACAACAATAACTAAAATAAGGTATAATTTGAATACATTGGCATATGGGTATGGCAAAAAAAATTGTGATAAAATCAATATAATAAATTACAAATTAAAGTCGCAAAAATTAAAAATAAAAGATTTGCAGTGAAACATTAAAACAAAACAAATTGCTCAAGGTAAATTATGATTATAAATCAGAAAAGAAAAAAATGTTACAAATATTTTAAGGTAACACATTTAAAATAATGAGTAAAAGATTATCGAATACTATTAAACGGTTATTATTAATCCATTACAATATACAAGAACCTTATTCGCGTCTTTTAAATTTAACTATACTATCCATAATTTTAAATTGTGGAATATTGAGATCTGCAATTGCACAGTGGAGTCAACATGGCCCGAAGTACGGTTATCGATATTTATGAACCATGCAAACTGTTTCCAAAATCAATACAGGTGTTAAAGTAAAGATTTTCTATGATTTGTATAGTTCTGGATGTTCAAGGCATGTTGCATTATAAACATATCTGCTGCTGTGGCTCCAAACCGCAATGTCGTATCGTAATTGAAATTCGACCCGAGAGTAACAAACGGTTTTTCACGAATCCCAAGCAACGTCCCTCGACACCACTCAAATAACATAGCAACCAGACGCGACTCTCTTACCATTTACCAATATTTCAAATTTGATGAACAAACTTTGTTTTATTATCGATAGTAAGTCCGAGAAACTTTGTATTTTCAATAGGGATAACCCAGAATCAAACCAAAGATGTGACAGTTGAATCCAAGGATATATATTTAAGACAAAATTTGTACGTCGCACCACTCTTTAATTTTAAAAAGATCTTATCTTCCAGTATCAGAGTACAGCGGTATCGTCTGCAGACATAGTAAATTGTCTCCCAATGTGGATGCCAGAGCCACATCGTTAATGTACAACAAAAAAAAGAAGTGACCTTATAACCGACCCTTGTGATACTTCATAAGGTAATTGTTTAATACTGAATAACAACCCATTGTCTACACTGTTCAAGAAACGACTTGTGTTGAACTCAACATAGTTCTTCTGAATCCATGTACAGGAAATTTGCAGCAGTGTCCCATAACATACATACCGTCAAATGTTTTTGGCAAGTCACAAACACCGCAACACCAGCCCACCCAGTACTTAGACTGGGATATAAAAGTTTTCTAAGAATTTTTACATCATGCATTATTAGCATTCTTCCCAGACTGGAATTCGAAGTGGCTGAGATGTAACGCATTATTGCATTTCAGGATTAAAGATACCATGCGTTCTTTCTGACTAAATAGATTCCGTTGAGGTAATATTTCTATTGTGTAATGCTTTCAGGTGAAAAGCGTGTAAGAGGCTTACTTTTATTTGAACTACACGCTTCTTTAGCAGAACTGGCTAGAAGAAGATCCAAAACCCATTTAGAAACCGAGCAAGTGCGTTCAATACTTAAGGTAATTTAACACAATCTGGAATAAGTAACATCATACATATGGTGCCTTTTTGTATTTGTTTTAGGAATCCACAATTTGCTTACAGGAATGTATAGAGTTATTAAAATATGAACCGGAAGTATTGCCTGAAGGCAAAATCTGCGAACAAGCACGAAAAAACATTCGTGATATAACGCATTTGTTACTTAAATAAATATTTTTTTCGGCTATGTTTATTTTATTTAATTTTCTAACCTGTTTGTAACGCTTTAACTTTGACTCTAATCTTTAAGTGCGATACCTTCACTCTAGTATTAGAAGAAACTGAGAGTGAGAAGAGTTAAGTTAAAATCCAAAATTAATATCCATAAATAAAAAAAATACGGCTACGAATGCGTAGACCGGAACAAGTTGTCTGCGAAGCGTACATGCTCAATATGCCGGAGAGTAGGGGTGGGTTATATAAGGCGCCACTGCCTTAAAGACGATTTAAGTTAGAAAGTCCCTAAGTTGGAAAGTGGAGCTCGTTTTGACTTAAGCTTCGCACAACGAATGAAAATCGAACAATTTAAATTAATATTCACTAATGAAATAGATACCCGATGAAATAGAAAGTTGTGCGTCAAAATTTGTTGAAAAAGTTGAATAGAATAATAAAAAAAAATAGAAAGGTAGTCAGGATAATAATTCGAATAATAGTTCTAGACGGTTTAATTTTAGAGCTTACTAATAGACAAAAACAATAACTAGAAATTAGCTTAAGATTAAATCGAGCCAGAGATAAATCAGGTACTGTTAATTAGAGGTAAAATTAAATTAATCAAAAGATATACCTAGGTATAAATATCCTTACACACATCCTGTTTGTTCATCAATGTTACAGTTCCGTTTAATAAAACAGATAGGTCGTAAAAATGAAGCTTAGTTCATTTGCATGAACAGACGAATGCTGCTTCCGTACAATTATTAAAGATTTTTTTTTATGTTCGGCACACGCACAAAAGGAAAATCCTATGCCATTCAACGGGCGAACTGTGCGAAGAAGATGATGAACGTTGAACTTGAAGCGCTGTAGGTTGTAGTTTTCGGGAAAGACATTACTCGGAAGTCCATCTCAGAGCGAGGCAGCCCTACAGACAAAGGAGTCCCGTAACAGGGACGTCCTAGGTGTTCGCAACTGAATCGTATGTTGATGAGCAGATTCTGTCTGACGGGTGTTTCTGCTTGACACAACTTCGAGTGGAATCATGAGTGCCAGTTCGTTCGAACACCTTCCGTAGTAGTATCGTTACTAAAGAGATAGGTCCGCCACTTTTCTTCGATGTTCAAGGCTATCAAGGTCTTTAGTCAACTCTGGGTCATCCACAAGATGGACTGCTCTCCTCTTTATGAAGTCCAATATCTTGAGCAAGTGTTTGGGTGCCGAGCACCACTCATGGGAACAGTATTTCAGAGATGGTCAGCTGGTCTTATCTGGCTGTTATACAGCAGTAAGAGCTGATGAGGTGTATACAACTTTTTGCTCTATAGAGTGCTCCTAGCTTTTGTGCTGCTGCCTTGGCGATTTTGGTGACGTGATTACGCCATGACATGTTGTTCTTTACGTTTATACCCAGCAAGCTTATGGATGAGGCCAGAGTCAGTGTTTGTCCTGTTATAACGAATCTAATTAATTATTTTTAATTTAAATCAATTAGTTGAACGCCACTTTGTAACTATATTAGAGCCCTGAAAGTAGGGTGCCAATTTGTAATTGAATTGTTTAGTTTGGCGTCATTTAATAATGAATACTAGCTCAGTCGCCAATTTGTGAAGATAAATTTAGTAGGCACTAATTTGTAGCAAAAGTTAATTTATTTAATTTAATTCAATTTAATTAAGCATGAGATTAGGGTGGAAATATCCTGTGGATCTCAGTTAAACGTCTTCACAGGAGGAATCAACAATTTGAAAATTTACCACTTAAAGCAAGTATAACCAAAACTTAAATTACAATTTTAAGTTGAGCGAAACTTATAAATAACTACAGTTAAACACAGTTATAAATAGCTACTGCTACTCAAGATATTCTTTTTCTTTACTTAAGACATGAAATTCAAAAGAAAATTATGAAACTTGTTTTAAATAGTGGCTCTCGGCAAACTTAAATAAAACATAACTTGATTAACTTGATTTTATGATAAATAAGAAATTCGAGGTACAACCTCTCTTAAAACGAGTCTTATGACTCCAGATAAGTAATATCTATTACTTAATCTATATATATGGCCCTTGGCACATAAACGATAATTGAACGTAATTACGTCTCAATTAATTAAAGATAAGAACCAAGTAATCCCTATCTCGCCTTGAGATATGAATTAAGATAAAAGATAAAGAGAAAAACAGGTAAATTTACACATGTGAGTCAACCCCTCATAAATGTAAATTAATGTCGATACATCACTGTTGAAACGCGACCGGCAAGTGCTAATGATTATATGCTTGGTGTTACAAAATCAACTGAAATATTAATGAAATAAGCCTGAAAAAACTATATCCAACAATATTACGAAGGAAAATCCAGAGAAATTCTACTACAAATTCAATTAACTACCTTTACAGGAACATATAAAATCCGCTTCGAGAATCTCCCAAATAATACTGTTCAATTTAAATGAAAATATGTAAAATCATATGTGTGACCACTAAACGATGAAATAATTACGTTCTCGTAAATTAGGATTAAACCTCTATCAAATAACATGAATTCGACTAATAAGATACACAATTATCCATCAACAAATCGGTATTTAAACCTAATGGCCACTATAAAAAATTAAGATGATTGAAATCGTAAATCACTCGAAAGTATAATACAAAAATGCTAAATTCTTGCTTTAGCGAAATATGATTAACCGAATTAGAAACGATTATTAATTCTGTATTTAAAATATGAAAAATTTAGCCAAATGTATGCAAGATGAATAAAATATTTTAAGATCAACTATTAGCACTTACCGGTTCAACCGTTGCCACAAATATACCGACCTTCCCTTTTAAAATTTAAGACGTTCCACATATTCTGATTTTCGATGCTCTCATTGGGCAATTTAAACCATGTGACAACCGTTAGAGGATACCCGGCGAAAAACTAAGGAAATACTCAGCATACGCTAAATACAGTAACCTATTGTAGATCAAATGCTTAAATTACAAGCATTGAATAGCGTACTACGTCCTTCAATTACCAATTATATGAGATAAGCCCATCTCCGTATAGATGTCACTCACTCAATATAGAAATCTACAACAACACGAATCCGCGAACTATGGATATAAACTAGCGTACCTGTTCTTCTTAAATAGTTAACTGTGCGAAATATATCCATTCACAGATAGATGTCACTGGCGATTAATATACCGAACATCGAAAACCATTGATAAATAGATAGAATTTAGTGGAGCGGAATAAACTTATTTTTAATAACTTATATTCTGTTACACTGTCATTGATAAATCAGGTCCTGCGGTGTTTGCTTTTTTCGAGAAGGATTTTCTGGCACGCGTTGGAAACGAGCAGCGGTCATTGAAGTCCGCGACATGAATGAGGATATAAGAGTGCTGTCGTCTGCAAAGCTGTAAATAGAATTGTATGTCCTGTCTAAGAGATCGTTGATATAGAGCAGGAACAGTGTGGAGACAATATACACCCTTGAGGAACTCCGGTATTGATTTTAAATTCCTCCCAGAGATGTCCATCAATATCAACTCGGATGCTTCGATCCCTTAAGAAATTCGAAAGCCATAGGAGCAGTGCTAGTGGTAGTCCGTATGCTGTCAACAACAATCCGTCATGCCACGCCCTATCAAATACTTTGCCATGCAAGTCATGCTGGCGATCGCTTATGATACCTGCCGTTGATCAGTTTCGGTGCAGTTCTGTATGATAGGGAGAAAAGCCTGCATAGTGGAGCTGTTAGTTCAGCAGCACATTTCTTAAACACTTGCTGGAATGCCATCCGGTCCTGTGGCCTTGTTTGTTAGTGTCTAGGCTTTTGAGTATTCGTTTCACTTCGCGTTGGCGAAATACCAGACCTGCCATTGAGGAATTCACTCTCGGAATAGTTGGGGAAGTCTTTCCTTGACGATTTGAGGTAGAATTTGATGCAAATATTTCGGCAAGAATGTTCGCTTTTTCTTTGGCCGTTTCCACTATTGAGCCATCATCTTTGGTCAGTGGTGGGATTGACGTCTTTGAGAAACCCTGATTGACAGCTTTGGCAACTGAACAGAAGAATCTTGATCCGTAAGGACAGGTGAGAAGCTTGTTCTTGATCTGCTCGCTATATTCCTCTTTGCTCACGTCAATGGTTCGGTTACACTGGTGTCTGGTCGTCATAATATATTTCAATTTTCGGCTGTCGGATCTTGGCGCCATTTGCGGTAGGCGGCATTTTTAGCATTGATGGCTATTGAGCAGTTTTTCCCAGCGCTTCAAGTCCATGGTTTACTGTTTGCGATACGTTTCATAGAAGAGGGGATGAAAGCTTCCGTACCAGCTACGATAACTTGAGTTGTCTCAGCAGCACATTCAGGGGTGTTTTGATTCCTAAAGCAGACATCTTTCCCAGGAAAAGAACGATAAAACTTGCGAAGATCACGCCACTTTGCGCGGATTTGTAGTGCCAAACTTTTCGGAGTATCTGTGGCTCCTGTGTTTTGATAGCTAGTTCACAGGTTGCGGAGATAAGATTGTGGTCTGATGAGCCTAACAGAGGTTGGATAATTACGGTGTAGAGGTCAGGCAGTTGTTAAGAATAGATCCAGGAGGCTGGCAAAGTCTTTTTGACGCTCAGGGATCCTGGTAGGTTCGTCAACCAGCTGAGTAAGTCCGTGACTTATAGCAGAAAGAGTACTTAATATTTCGTACAGCTATTTAAATATAGAATTCCTGTTAAAACGTAACGAAAAAAAAATATTAGACAACCAGCCGGCGTGATCACGTAAGGCTTCCACTTAACCCACTAGAATTGGATATTAATTATTTACACTCTAGATACAATCCATGAAATAAGCAAGCAGTTTAAAGCTCTAAGTTTAGTGCATATACTCGAGAATGGTATTGCCTTTGAGTAATTAAGAAACTGAAACATTAAATGAAATAAGCAAAATTGAAACTACGGACTTTTTGAAAGAAAGTTAAGTAACTGAGGAATTTTGGATTATAACTAAACTCTCCTCACTCTCAGTTTGCTCTTATTCTGGAGAGTAAATAACGCGCCTAAAAATTAGGGTTTAAGTAAAATCGTTAAAAAAAAATTTCGTCATAACCACACTGTCTGCTTCAATGGAGGTCATACCAAAAGTGACGACGTTACCAATTCTAGAATCGTTCCCTTTTTTCTCCTTTAAGTTTCACAGTCGATTCTAAAATATGTGAAAATAATGCACATTTGTTCCTCTATTTTTTAACAAATACATCAAACCTGCAGCTGTGTGGGAAAAGATGGATTAGTTCAATTTTTCTGAGGTATTCACCTTATTCCCAAATCTGTGGACAGGTTTTAAGCTCTAAGATTGCTTGGATTCGCGGAAATTATTTTGTCAATTATTATTTCCATTATATTTTCTTTTGTGTTGAATATCCGTAGAAAAAATATTACTAGACATTTACCTGTGATTTTGGAATTCAATAGAAATGATGGTGCATTCCCCAACACTAAAATTAATAAATGGTCTTTAAAAGACCCAAATTGGGAATTGTATAGCCATATAGCCACTTAATTAAAGAAAAAGTATCTAAAATTAATATTTTCCGTAATGCCAACTCAATTTGGGTGATCTAATCGATATTATCACTGAAACGGCTAATATATGTTTTAGCAAAATTAATACTATTTATAATAAAAGATATAAACCTCCTTGGTGGGACACCGACTACTCTAAAATTGTTAAGGAACAGTGTCATGCTCTTAAAAATTATAAAAACGACACGGCGTAGAAAATTTCGTATTATATCAAAAATATTGTAGCTAAATCCAAGAAAATGTTTAAACAAAAAGCGAAAGAAAGTTGGAAACAATTTTGTTCAAGTCTTAATTCCCAAATAGCCCATCCTTAATATGGAAAAGAATTAATACGGTGCCCAATGGTCTATCAAACAACTCATATAATGCAATCTCTGAAGATCTTGCCCAACAACTCTTAAATAGGATAGCTCCAGATTCGGTCAAACTACCATTTACTCCTATTTTGATTGATAATAATCAACATCCCCTATGTGTTAGGATTGGATGGCATTACATATTCCATGATTCAATTTTTACCTGAAAATACTAAACAACTTTTATGCACAGCATTTAATAAAATTATTTTATATGGTTAGTGCGAAATATTGAAAAATATTATTGTAATTCCCATTAACAAATCAAATAAAATAAATGAATTTAGACCTATTTCGTTAATGCCATGTATTCTGAAGACTATGGAACGTATTATCGTTGACTCAGCCAACGGTATTATTAAAAGTTGTTTGGAATGGTAGGTGGAATGCACAAACAAATTGCCTAAGGCACAATTTGGCTTTAGAAGAGGTAAAGGTGTTATGGATTGTATTGCTCATTTGACTGTCGATATACAAAATTGGTTTTCAAAAAATAATTATTTAACTGCATTATTCCTGGATATATCCAGTGCATATGACAATGTTAATTTGAAGTTATTAGTTAATAAAATGATTAATATATTAGATTTACCGAGGTCCCTTTGTAACAATATTATCAACACTTTTGTAGATAGAAATATTTTCAACAAAATGGTTGACAAACTACATGGACCTAGGACAACAGTCCAATGTTTGCCACAGGGATCAGTTCTCAGCCTTCTTCTTTTCAATATTTATACGTCGGATATTCAGAATAACATTCAAGAAATAACTATTTTACAATATGCAGATGACTTTTGTATTTATACATCTCACAAAAAATTAAACAATTGTCTTCAGGTATTGGATGATAATATTAACAACCTTAACACATACTTTTTAAACAATGGCCTGGATATCTCACCTTCGAAATCTGAGATTACTGTTTTCACGCGGCATAACCTGCTGTATCAGGACAATATACCTTTAGGCCTTTAGGCCCATACATTTTTCCTTGGGGGAGATGTTTACGGTATCTGGGTGTTTGGCTGGATCAAAAGCTGACTTGGGAAAAACAAATTGATAAAATTTTAATAAAAGCTGGAAAAAGTCTGAATTTATTACAAGCAACCACGAAAAGACATTGGGGTGCTGACCCTAAAATTGCGCTAATGTTCTGTAGAGCATATACCAGATCGTTAATTGATTTCGCTTCAATATATTATGGTAGTGCAACTAAAACACGACTAAACAAAATTGATCACTTATAATACAAAACATTACGAATTGTCACTGGCGCATTCTATTCCACCCCAGTACAAGCACTACTGGCTGAATCTGGTGAAATGCCTCTACAATTAAGACGTAATTATTTAGCACAAAAGTTTTTAATCAAAAATATATATATTACCAACAATTTTCTACTTAGTAAAATTAATATGCTGTCTATAGATAATTTAATATCAAAATACTGGATACATAAAAATTCTCCACTACTGGCCGAGGCTTATATGCAAACACTCCAATTCCAAAATAAGATAGCAGCATATGATAAGATTCCTATTTTTTTACGCATACCTATAATAATATTTTAAGCTCTATAGAGATTAAATATCTACAATATATCCCATATCCACAAATAAACAACAACATAGCTAAATCCATTATACAGGACACTTCACCCATTAGCATATATACTGATGGATCAAAGACAGATCAGGGTGTTGGCTGTGCCTATTACATACCTAGCAAAAATTTAAAATCACAGGTTAAATCACATCCCAAAGCTGGTATTTTCACGGCAGAAATGTTTGCTATATTACATTCCCTTGAATATATTATTCAGAATAAAGAATCAACAAAATATATAATTCTAACTGATTCAAGATCTTGTTTGCAGGCAATAGAACTAAAAACATATATCAAAATCCTCTAGTTTTCGAAATATGCCGTAGATTATGTAACATACTACAACAAAATATGCAAGCTTTATTCGTTTGATGCAGGGGTCATATTGGGATTAGTGGCAATGAAAAGGTGGATGAATATGCTAAAGAAGCCATTTGCAGTGACAATTGTATATCTGATTTGCGGTTCTATGATGTCTTTCCAATCATCAAAGATAATTTGTGTAATATTTGGAAACAAAGTTATACTGAGTTTGGTCAGGACGTCAGGCGGTTTAGTAGGGTATAACAATTTTAGATTTTAGTATACAACTACTCTTGATAAAGGCCTCATCAAGCCGAAACATATGTAGAAAAAAATATCTCATTAAATTATTTTGAAACATCTAAAAGCAGTGTACTAATTATCCCTAGTATTATTATTCAACGATGTTTCACAAGGATCCTACCGCCCAAACCATTCATGGTAATATTAATTACCTTAAAATGAAGCTTTCAAACACTAATACATGTGACTGTAATAATTTCAGCATTGATGATTTGGAACATTGGTGTTTTGAATGTGGGCACAATAGGAATGCTTCAGATTAATGGTTGGATTGGCTAAATTACGTTTAATGCCTATTAATTTTAGCTCGTTAATATACATAATTAGAGATGATAAAAACATATAACTTATTTATTAACTTTGTGAAAATGTGCGTGAGAAAGCTTTAGGGATTTGTAGTCCTTTGGTACTGATCCTTATGTGTTATCCTTTTTCCAAGTCGATTATCCTTGTTTGTGTAATCAAAGTCACCTAGATAGACCCTCTGGTGTGAAGCGAGTGACCTTGTCTTATATGTTTTGGTCGGTTTCTTTGAATATCTACATTTTTTTGAGACTAGATGGGTATGAATGAGAATACATGTTGAGCTTTATTAAATTGTTAGATTCTGCCATGCATAATCATATTGTGTATTGCATTAATATTACAATATTACAGATGTAGTGGCTGTACCTATGAGCTATGCGCAAAGCCATCCAAACAAACAAAAAAAAAAAAATAAGATATAGCCTATTTTTTAAAATATACATTTATTATTTCGTTATAAATATGGAGCAGCATTATTGAGTTTAATAAGTCTACTTTGCTTTTATCACAGTAGTTTTGTATAAAACTAATATATGTACCTTCTACGAATCTCAAATTGCCAAATATCCGGCAATGTCTCGAGATGCGGCGAGCACCTTAATTTCTGCAGAAGTATGTTAACGCCCGACTCATCTTCTCATTGCCGGATGCCAGGAGGCCTTAAAGTCCTCTCGACAATGTTGTTTATCGCTTTAATTAAAGACAGAAGTTAATTGCAAGGAACGTGGTGTGATAAACTTGAGGATTTAAGGAACAACTGGCAATGGGCGTCTCACGTAATGGCTTCTAGCCCATCCATATAAGATCTTGAAATTGGATGTATAAAGGATCTTTTTCTCAAAATTTTCGGATTAGTACAATACAGTAAAATTAAAGACCATTAGTTGAAGCTTATTACTTTAATGTCTGTTCACATTGTAGATTATGTTTCGGATCATTAATTTCACATAATTGCGATTAAGTTGACACCTGATATGAATTCGAGATATGGATAAGTTTTTATGCAGAGGGATAGCAGGCAGGGGCAGGGGCGGCAATGATGCTGGCTTACTTATACATTCAAAATAATCTTAGGTTAAGTCTCTTAACTTTTAGAGAGAATCTTGAGGATATTTGAAAGAAGATTCTTAGCTGTAGGATATATAACCTAAATGTAAATTTAAGTTACTGTAATATTGAATTTGAAACTACATTACGTTGTGAAATTTTACCACCATTTCTCTTATTCATCTCTCCCATTCGGTTATTGCATTTTATCCATCGCTCTCTTATTAAAGTTGTATTCGACGGATGCATAGTCGTTGGTCGTGTATTTTGTTTAACAATTGATTAAATTTAGAAATAAACGACGACATACGAATGATAATAATATATATTAGGCATCTTGCATAATATAATAATGTTCTCCTATTAATTGCGGTGAGAGTCCAGAAATTTTCGTCCTAGTCTCGTTGTGGTGGCTCGGCCACATGGTTTGGGCGATTTTCTTTAATTTTAGTGCCATTTGGAAAAGGAAAAGGGGGGCACAGACGTGCATGCTTCAAACAAAAGTAAATATTTATTATTAAATGAATTTTAGGAGCGTGAATTCCAAGTTTGTTTCGAAATATGCTTGTCAACAACAATGTTAGCTTTGCTCAAGATTTACGTTAAAATAGCCTCATGATTCCTTAATTTTATAAAATAAATACCTTGTATCAGTGCAATCAATGAACTCTAATTCTAGTGCATTCCTTATCTTTAACTTGGAGCAACTAGCTTTCCTTGATTCGGTTCTTAAACGGGTTGTCTTTGCTTCCGTGTGGAAACGATTTCCGCTGTTTATTTCGTAATAGTAACTTTTCTTTTTTCAGTTTATTTAGTTTTTTGATTTTCTTGAAAGTAGTTTGGTTGATCAGAGCTTTTACAAGGGTAAAAAAGGTGAAAACAACAACGAAATCAGACTTGCAATATGCCATTTTTAAGACACTTTATCTTATCTTTTCGTTATTTTATGCTGGAAGTTAATTGTGACCATATACCATCATGCGGATTTTGGCCTATTCTCTGTTATACAGGGAAATTGACTGTATTTTATTTAATTTTGTACTGAAAAAATGTGAAAAAAGATGAAGTTAAAGAAAAGCTGTATTTTGTTTCGTTTTACTTGAATAATTTGTATCACTTACTTACTTAGTATGTCTAAGATGCTTTAATCGATTATTGATTGTTTCTGTTGAGTTTGTTTATTGTTGAGAGTGTAGGAAGCAATACTTTAGCAGTATATTATTGTATTTCTGATAGTGACTTTTTATTCGCAGCCTTGAAAAAGACCCAATAAAAGCTGAAAAGTATTTTTTTGAAAGAAAAATCTGTTTTTGTTGTCCTGCACCTGTGTTTCTCCACAACTTAAGTTTTCTATAGTCTTTAGTTAGTTACTTTTTATTATTGTGTGGTATATTCTTGCGTTTTGCTGAAGTTCCAAATATTTCGATGTTTCGTCTTCCCACATGTTATCTAGTATTTCGTTGTTAAAGAGTTTCTGAATCTATTTTGCCTTCCAGTTTACCTCTTTCTATATATACTGTATTGCATTCACTAATTCCGAATCCCATTCCAATGTCTGCTGTGCATATATTTTCATGTCATCTATAGTCCATGTAGAGAAGGTGGTTAATTTTGTATTCTATTTTGTTCTGATGTAAAACCTGAAAACAATATTTGGTGTTATTTAATGTATTGGATGGTGGGTAGGATAATGCGCTTAGTGTTTCTCCTAGAGAGATTCATTTTTTAATTTTTCAAGGTCGGTTTTTATTTCTTTTTTTACTGTTGTTAAGTGTATGTTTGTTCTGCAGGTGTTCACGATGGTTGGCCGGAAATGTATTTTAGTTGGATGTATTTTGTAAATACACCAAGCTAAATATATGGGGTTCATCTTCGATAGGGAACTCCGCCTGCATGATCGAGGAGTGGATTTAGTAGCTCAACGATCATGCTGCCGGTCCTAAGCCCGGAAAAAGGAGGAAGGTTCCCAGACCAGGTTAGCTCCCTATCTGGGGTTAAAAAGATTGCCAGCTCACAGAACCAACACTCTGCCTCGGAACAGGACGGATTCAAAGATGACGACCCACGCAAGAAAAAGGACAAGAACTTGGAAGACGAAAAATACGATGCGAATCGCTACATGGAACATAAGGTCATTCAACAACAGAGACCAAGATACACTAAATGAACTGGAACATCATAGAATAGATATATGTGCTCTGCAGGAAACTAACAAGTAGCGCTAGCAGTCCATAAAAGGTATCAAAACAATATTCGTGAGTGTGCCTACATATCATCAAGAATTTTGTCCATTGGACTTGAAACGAAAAATCAAAAACTGAACATCATATCAGTCTACGCACCGGAAGAAAGTAAGCCAAAGCAGGAAAGAGTATCTTTCTACGACCAGCTTCAAGATACCATTCAATCGTTACCACAAAACCAACCATTGATAATTCTGGGAGACTTTAACACCCGAGTCGGAAACAATGAAATTCCGGGAATTAAGCAGAGGTTTAACGAAGACATACTGAACGATAACGGAGAGCTAATGATTAACCTTTGCACCTTCAACGAAATGCGAATTAATAACACGTTCTTCGATCATAAAGATCAATGCAAGTACACATTCACTAATACCGGAGGATTTAAATCAATTATTGACTATATCGTCACTTCCAGGCGCCTTCACCCAAAACAAATTCTTGATGTCAGAACGCTGAACTCGGCTAATGTGGGAAGTGATCATAGTCTACTGCTTGCGAAGATTACTTTGGAGTTTACACCTAAAAACTGCCAGGGACCATCTCTTCAACAACAAAAAATCAACATAGAATCACTATGGGACACATCGGAAAGAAAATTATATGAGAAAAGGCTCGAAGAACAAGACAGCATCAATATCAGTTGGGGAAAAATAAAGAAAAACATCAAAGACGTCGCCAATGAGGCCTTAGGAACGCGAATTTCAAGAGAAAATAGAATCACAAAAACCCCTTGGTTCTGTCAAGAAATCAAGGAAAAATGTAAATAGAAGAGAAAGGGATACCTAAATTATAGAACACTCAGAACACCGGAATCATATGAAGGATATAAAAAAAATAGAAACGAAACCACAACACGTGTAAGGCAGTTGAAAAATCAGCACTGGGAATTTTTTTCTAAACGAATGGAAAAGCACTTCTACGGACTGCAAAAACAAATGTGGCGACTAATTCGAACACAAAGAAAATAAGTCAATGAGCTGGTGGAAACAAACCACATAACCAACAAAAAGTGGATACATTACCTTAGTGAGCTTCTCAGAGCGAACAATGCCGAGATTGAATTGAGAACACCCGAGGTAGTTGTAAGCGAGAGTATACAGATTGAAATCATAGATATCATTACAGCACTTAAGAACAGAAAAAGCCCAGGACAAGATGGCATCCCGAATGAGCTACTTAAATACGGTGGCCAGCGCCTCACAGAGGAGTTGACAAAGTTGATTCAAAAAATTCTTTGTCATCACAAAATACCGGACGAATGGCGCACTAGTACAACCATTCTTTTGTTCAAAAAAGGAGACAAAAAACAACCGTCGAACTACAGAGGAATAAATCTCTTAAACACCACCCTTAAACTAACAACAAGGGTAAAAACGAACAAAATTAACAGCCTTACATCATTGGCAGACGGCCAACAAGGCTTCAGGTCAGGAAGGTCATGCACGGACACAGTATTCGTCATAAGACAGGTGACAGAAAAGTCCATAGAATACAATAAACCGGCATATATGTGCTTTATCGATCTACAAAAGGCATTCGATTGTGTACAATTGAGAGATGTCGTGCATCTTCTATATAATAGGCAAATTCCTCACAACATTATTAAAACAATAGAAGATGTATACACAGCGAATCAAATCCGAGCTAAAATAAACGGAAACCTTAGCGAGCTAATACCTGTGGGACGTGGTATCCGACAAGGGGACTCCCTAAGTCCACTCTTGTTTAACATCATAATGGACGAGATAATAAATGCTGTGCGTTCGTTGAAAGGATATAAGATGGGAGATCGGGATGTTAACATTCTTTGCTACGCTGACGAAGCAGTTCTGCTGGCAGAAAGTGAAGACGATCTGCAGCGATTGTTACACCGATTTAACTGCACAGCAAAATCATTCAACATGACCATATCAGCTCCAAAAACAAAATGTATGACGACATCAAGGATACCATTGAGATGTAAACTGGAAATTGATGGGAATGTTGTACAGCAGGAAATGAATTTAAGTATCTCAGGCATATCAATTTCGGGATATGGTGATATCGAGGCCGAAATGAGGGAACAAACACTGAAAGCAGCAAGACTAGCAGGATGCCTAAACGACACGATATGGCGAAACAGAAATATCGGAACAGAAACCAAGTCCAGAATATATAAGTCAGTTATCAGACCAATTATTATGACATATACAGCTGAAACCCGGCCCGATACATCGAAAACTAAACAACTTCTGGAAACAACTGAAATGAGGGTACTACGTAGGATAACTGGCAAAACACTTTACGACAGAGAGAGGAGCGAAAATATACGAAGAATGTGCAGGGTAGAGAACATAAATGACTGGGTGCTGAGCAGGAAGGTGGAATGGAACGAGCATATTGACAGAATGGATGACCGGAGAATTGTAAGGCTTACGCGTGACAAATCACCACTGGGTCGTAGGAGCGCGGGACGCCCCCGAAAGAGATGGAGCTATAACTTGACTGCATGGTAGACAGAGTGATCGGAAGAAAACAGGCGTGTCGCCTAAACTAAAGTAGGAAGAAGAAGAAGATCTTCGATAGGGATAAATTGGACCAAGAATACTAATCAGTTTATTCGAAAATACCATTAAGAAAACAATACTCTATATCCAGTACTTAATAAATAAAGTAGATAAATATGAAAGTAAAAATCACTTTGTATAAAACCTTGATAATAGGCTTTGCCAACATGGAATGTCTATTGTACTAATAAGTTCAATAAATTTCAACTAGTACAGGATTAAGTATTATTATTAATGCTTCAAGATATGTTAAAGAATGCAATATTATAGAGATATGTGAATCTCAAGCCAATACGTGAATTGTTTTAACAAGTTAACTAACAAGGTGATGCTTCACAGGATTGGAGATAGCTAACATTTCAATGGTCACTAACCCACATATCAACTCCACACCAGGCCACCAACGTATAAGTATTTAAATGGTTCCGTGTCACAACTTACTCATCCGTTTATCACCAGCCATTAATTAATAAATATCCTAGTAGATGGAACATCGAACATCCAGTACAAGTTGAGGATTCTACAGGACTAACTTAAACACATACAAGATCCGAGTTCAAAACCTATTTAGTCAATGATAAGTCGTGGATGATAATAAATAGGTTGAGTGGGAGAGGCTGGAAGTATTTTGAGATGTGGCTTTATATACACTATATAAGTGTCATGGTTGACTTGTAAAATTTTTATCGAGAAACAATAAAGAGACGACAAAGAAGATGTTGGAATATCGAATTTGAAATGAATAACGCAACTCATTGGTTCTGCATGAGATGATGAAAAATAAAATGGTGGCCGGACAGCTTAATCCCAGTCCTAAGTCAGAAATATAAACACCTAGATTGCAATGCCTTGTTGTAAGCTACAGTAAATAATGCCTTTTTATGCTAAAATGATCGCAATGTTCAGTGACTGACTGATTCAAAAAATAAGAAGAGAAAATCGTTGTAAACGGAATTATTCGATTATTCTTATAAGATCAGCAAATTTGTAGTAAAAACTATAGAATGTCCCTTGTGTTATTATTCTAAATATCTTTTTGCCATGCTTAAGCCTCCTTCTGTGTCTATGCGTCTTAAACTGTGCTGTATTTTATAGCGGCCGGAATATCGTCTTCCTATATCGTTCTTTTCAAGCGACATCGACATAGTGATAAAGATTCTCCAAAGTCTTCCAGCTCGTCGCAGATTTCGGGAATGAAAATAGGCAAAGGATGTTTTTTTTTAGTAATATTAACGCGTACTAATTCTAGAATGTCGTGTCGATGATTTTGACAGCGCGGAAACTAGCAAAGGGTTCCTAGCATGTTCTTTTTAATAAATGTTGGGTGAAATGGTTATTTGCTTACGGCTAGCTCATCTAATTAATTAAACTAGGCTTCGGTACATCAAAATTCTGGGAGTCCACGTGGGCTACGTTATTTTTAAATAGACAGGCTAGACAGGACAGGTCAGATAGGTTAGACAGGACAGGATAGACAGGTTAGACAGGACAGGTCAGACAGGATAGACAACCCACGTGGACGATTTTTGCTACTGCGCACCTCCGCGGTGGGCGTAGAACGTACAGGGTGGCCCGTTTAAGAGGGGCCTATACCTTATCTCGAAAACTACGGGGGTTGGAAAAAAAATTTAAATACAAAAGTTATTCCTAATAAAATGATCTTTATTTTTTTTTTGTATTGTTTTAATCGTCACTTTTTTATATACAGGATGGTCAAAGAAAGTTACACTTTTTTAAATGAAACACCCTATATTTTATTACATTTTTGGATTCTACTTAAAATTCTAAGCATATTTGTTATATGATGTTATACCTCTAGAGTTAGTAGTTTCACAGCTATAAACAGTTGAAAATCGGTACTTTGGCTACTTTTCACCTTGGTAGCAGGAAGACCATTAAAGATGGAGTAAAATGAATTCCACATTCCTATCTTAACTTTCCAAGAGCTATCTGATGGTGATAGCTGATGGTACCTACAGAGGTACCAGATTTGGTACCCATGGTACCACCTGCCAATTAGTACCGTCAAATAGCTCTTGAAAAGTTAAGATAGGAATGTGAAATTAATTTTACTTCATCTCTAATGGTCTTCTTGCTACCAAGGTGAAAAGTAGTCAAAGTACCGATTTTCAACTGTTTATATCTGTGAAACTACTAACTCTAGAGGTATAACATCATACATCAAATATGCTTAGAATTTTAAGTAGAATCCAAAAATGTAATAAAATATAGGGTGTTTCATTTAAAAAAGTGTAACTTTCTTTGACCATCCTGTATATAAAAAAGTGACGATTAAAACAATACAAAAAAAATAAAGATCATTTTACTAGGAACAAGTTTTGTGTTTAAATTTTTTTTCCAACCCCCGTAGTTTTCGAGATAAGGTATAGGCCCCTCTTAAACGGGCCACCCTGTACATACTATACCTACTTTTGGGCTTCTATTTTCGAGATCAGTTAGGAAATTGTTGGATGTGACATGTGACATGCAAGTCGTCTTTCGATTGGTCAGTCGGAATTCTTGAAGTGGGGATTTTGGAGGAAGTTTCTTTGCCTTCTACGTTGGTTTTTTGAATTTTCATTAATGTCACTCTACGTCTGTCTGCCGTTTGTAACAGCAGTGGTTTGTGTCGAATGGAAATTTAATTGATTTTACCTTTTGTGGGATTTTTCAACCGAGCCATTTTTGGAGTTTCAGGCCTTATCTTTGGTTAGTTGTTTGCTAGTGCCTGGACCTCACTTCTTAATGGGTTTTTAGTACTGCTTTTGTTATGAGGTGAGTTGACTTAGTTTTTTTAGTGTCGTCGATTTTGAGAAAGAGAACCACGTGAATGGTCCCTAATTCCATTTTAATTATTCTTACAGAGGCTTTTCTTGTCCAGTGTTTGAGGCGGCATAGCCACTTCGGCGTTGAGCAATTAACAGGCTTCACAGGTAAAATATTGATTTTATTGTTTTTTGTTCTCTGATTTTTTTCCTTCGTATATTATTTTAATGCAACTGATGTTTTTGCGGAACCTTGAATATATTGATATTTCACAGGGTTTACTGACGGGTTTCCCTTTTCTTGGCTACGTCTCACCAGGGGTCATGTTTTTCTGCTGGCTACCCGTAGAATACTTTTTCAATCGAGGATCAGTTCCTATACTAGGAATGAAAATTGATGGAACACCAGGAGCTTTAAATCAAACCAGGTTTTGCTACAACAAAATTGTTTTTTTGTTCCTTAACAAGTATTTTTCGTTCTTTAGTAAACCTCATCGCAATACAAGCGTATTATTTTAAATGCGTCGGCTTTGATTGTATAAACACATTTTTCTTCAAAAAATCTCTCAGAATCTTTGATTCTGTATTGGAAAAGTATTGTTCTAATTGTCCTGATTTTTCAAATAAAACATGTTTTATTAAAATGCTGAAAATACAGTGTTTTTAGTGGCAACTGGCCATGATGAATTTAGTTATCTATTTACAGAAACAAGAAATTTTGCAATTTCTAGCGAATTTTTTAACACGACAAATAATCAGAGACTTTGTCAAACAATTATTTGATAAAATTATAAGCTCGCCGACGGCGCCGCCGCCAGTGCAAACACATAACACTATCCACACCTAATAATTCAACCTCAGTTTGATGGGTTACTTATAGCTTCCACATAGGGTGAAATATTTTTGGTTAGCTCTTGTAATTAAATTTTACCTGGTCATAATTCATTGAGGCCCTAGCGAAACATTGTAAACTGCAGGAGGTATGTGTGCTTGTGTGCTCAGACCAGCAGTATGAAATATGATGCCAATAAACTTACGAAACAATGCATCATTCTTGAAATACCTTTGTTAATAAAATATTTCCTAAATATTTCTGACTATAACAATGTTATGCAAAGATGGTTTGAGCGATTTTTTTAGCCTTAATTGTTGCATATAATGTTTCTTTAATTAATTAGCAATTAAATGTCGGCTTTCTTTAAACCAAGTGAACCGAAAAATATATTTTCGAAGTGATATTGTCAAGAATTTTCCTCATCAGTAAATTTCCTTAAAGGATATGACATTACTAAGCTCTTTCTTGCGGAATAAAGTGCTGGTTAAATGAAGTTCATACCGTAAATTTTGCGCACACCAGACTATCGGATGATACAGGAATCAAGTAACAACCTGTACATTTTATTTAAAAATATGCTAATGCGCGATGGGGTAAAAATGAGTCAGCAAAAACTTGAGGTAAAATAAGAACTTGCTTTTTTCTATCAATAAACGTATTTCACTAAACTGTTAATTGTTAAAAACATTAAAACACATTTGTTCAGTGTATATGAATATACATTTAAAATTCATATGGCAAAAAATGAAAATGTGAAATTAATTTAGAAAAAAACGTAAGACGCCAACTTTTGTTGCTATGCGAGCTAAAACGGTTGGAGCGATTCGTATAAAGTCGGAATAGTATTCTGTTTTTTTCATAAAACGTTGAAGGAGCACCTTCTAAACAAGAAGGCCGTTCACTTTGACATGAGCACCAGACCTTCCATTATGAACTTCTTCCAGAACTTCCGATATCTTCCTTCTTGGTACCACTAACTGTGTCTTCACTACTTTTGCATCGGCTCTTTCCCAGGTTAGTATAAGAAGTCCATTTTCCAGTACCAGGGAGTCCCAGTGAGCCCACAGAGTTTTAAAAGTAAATCCTTTAGTTGAAATCCCTCTCCAATTTGGTCTTGGTTGATGTTCTTCTTTAGCTTTTAACAGTAGTGCTAGTTCACTATCCTCAAGCTGATCCTTTCTAAGTTGCTCTGGGGTCTTCTGCTGATCAATGTCAAATTTGATTTGTCTAATGGGGGTAATTCCTTCTCGTTGATCTATTCTTTGGCAATATTTATACTCATCCTCGCTTTTGCGATCTAGATAAAGCACCTGTATTATTATGTAATCGTCCTGCCTTGTACTTAACCTTAAAGTTATATTATTGTAACTCTTCCCGACTTGACTTTGAACCATGGGTGTAGACAGGATTTTTTCTCAAGGGGGGCGAACCGTAGATAAGGCCGCAGTGGTAGCCGTAAGCGGAAGCTAAGCTAATTTTGGGGGTGCCACGCCCAATGTTTACCCAAAAGTCGTTAAAAAAAACAAGGATTCGGCACCCTCTTGAATAGCATGGCATGTTGAAAAATGAGTCAGTTAAATTACCCCCCCCCCCCCTTCTGTCTACGCCCATGCTTTGAACCCCTAGCGTCTCTAAATAAAGATGTAAACCAGTGGTTCCCAAACTTTTTTAACCTGCCACCCACTTTTAGAAAATGAGAATTTTCCAGCGCCCCCTTGGCATGTATTCAAAAGTTGGAAGGCGGCGCAGGCAAAATTTTTGAAAACTTTCAAGGTCACGCGTTTTCCTGGCAAATTACAACAACTCAATGCCTACAAAAAATATTGACTTTCACAAGGAGTCAGAATCAATATGCAGCCAATATTATTTTAAAATTTTAAACAGGTCGCAATAATAAATTATACCTATATCCAATTGTAAAAATATAGTTAAACAACTCATAGCAGGCATATATTCTTTCGCGGGTGGCAGGTCGCAGAGTTTATTTGCCGACAATCCAGATGCACGCGGGGTTTTGCAACGCCACCTACACTACAGTGTAGCCCAACGCCACCTACTAGTGTAGGTGGCGTTGGGTTGTGTCTCGGAACTACCGGTGTTGTCGATACCAACGCAGAGTATTAGAAGGGTAGAAGAGTAACTTCCATAAAGAGCCATTTACTATTTGGTTTTCTTTTCTTTTTCTGGTCTATTCGTTTCTCTTTCTACCGCCCACTAATTTATAATTACCGCCCCCAAAAATCAGTTGAGCTTTTTTCCGCCCCCCGAGATGGTTCTAATGCCCACTGGGGGGCGTTATCGCCCACTTTGGGAACCACTGTGTAGACCGTAGTTGTACTCAACAGTCTCTTGAAATGCCCAGTCCTGCCAGATCCATAGCACTTATTTGCAACATTTCGGTTACGTGGCCTATCTTCTAGTTGGCTCCCGAAATCTTTGTATTCGACAGTCTCTCTTGAAATGCCCAGTCCTGCCACATCTATAGTACTGATTTGAAATATTTCGGTTACGTGGCCTATCTTCTAGTGGCTCCCGAAATCTTTGTACTCAACAGTCCCTTTTGAAATGTCCAGTCCTGCCACATCTACAGCACTGATATAACATTTCGGTTACATGGCCTAACTTCTAGACAAGAGTCTAGGTACAGACCCCGGCCGTTAAGCTTCAAACCGTATCCCGGGATATTATTATGGCTTTGCATGGCCCTCCGCGCGCTTCGCTCGCTACCGGGGCTCAATCAACAAGAACTAACCAAGTGCTAACCAAAACTAACCCTAGGCTAACACAAAATATTATTATGTCTTTGCATGGCTCTTCGCTCGCTACGGGGGCTCAATCAACAAGAACTAACCAAGTGCTAACCCAAGGCTAACCCAAACTAACCCAAACTAACCCAAAATTAAGAAAAAAGTTAAATTAATAAAAAAAACAATAAACAATACATGTGTCGCGACCGACGGGAATCGAACCCGCAGCGCAGGAATGACAGACAACGTACTGAAATTAATATGTAATCAAAGAGGTGATGCTGGTTGCATATCACAGGGTTTGAAGCTTACGGCCGGGGTCTGTACCTAGACGCTTCTACTTCTAGTGGTTTCCGGAATTTCCCCGTGGCTTGCAGAAGTTCGGTTAATTTCGTCAAAATATCGCCCATTTCAGTTAATTTACAACTGTTCGCCAGCTTTTCTTCCTGGATTTATACGGCACTGATTGTTGGTCTAAAGATGTAACAGGCCGCCTCGATTTCTAGGGCTCTACCCAAAACTTCACGGCTGCTATCAAATTTGGCTAGATGTAGCAACCTCTGAGTTTCTGGATCTCTGATACGGTCCACGAAATATTCAGCATCAGCAAGTCCCTCTTGAGGTTCTTCGGTTGCTCCCGGATAGGCCAATTGAACGAAACGTCAGACGTCTGCCTGAAACTCTTGCAAGTTTGCACCAGGTTTCTGATGTCGGGATTTTACTTGTGCCTGATACAGTTGTCTGCTGTTGTGGTCTCCAAGTCTCTCCCGGGCAGTTACCAGTATGCAATATTTCCCCTGTTGGCTGATGGGAATGGTCTGTAGTAGCTCCAGGGCAGATCCACGAAGCTCTACCACTAGCGACGTAGCAATTTCTTCGTTATTCCAACCGTTGGCAACAGCAGCGGCTTTGAATTGTCTTTTGTACATTGTCCAGTATGTTTGACCGTCATAGGTAGGAGGTTTGATATTCTGTCCTGTTGCGAATACTCTCTCGGTAGGCCCTTGATTTTTTAGTTTGGTAACTTCTGCCTGTAGATTCTTCATTTCTTTCCGTACGTCTCCTACTTATTTTTGTATATTGTCTACTTCTTTTTCAAACTTCTCATTTTGTCCATCCAATATTTTCTGTAATTTTCCTTGCTCGCTTACAATTACATCCAGCATCCATTTCTGCAGTTTATCCTGTTCTATTTGCCTTTTATGTTCATTCCTCTTCTCGACCTTGAAAAAGTTTCTGAAGCCAGTCCTGTTCTATTTGTCTTTTATCCTCTTGATCTTGTAAAATTTTCTGAAGCCGGTCCTGTTCTGTTTGCTTTTTATCTTCTTGATCTTGAAAATTTTTCTGAAGGCGATCCTGTTCTGCTTGCCTTTTGTCTTCTTGATCTTGCAAAATTTTCTGAAGCGGGTCCTGTTCTGTTTGCCTCTCATCATTTAGATTTTCCATGAAGTCGGCCAACATTTTATTTATTTTTTCCATTTCTGCCGTTTGTTGTCTTGTATTGACCATAGAATGTTATAAAATGTTCATGAATCCACCAGTCAAAACGGCCTCGTTCCACTTCCAACAGTAGGTAAATTGAGGCAGCAGTGGGTAAATTCAATTAAGAGCGAGAAATCAATTGTTCCAATCAAGAATACTCGAGCAAGTTTTGTGTTTCTATTTTTATAGACAGTGACTAGTCATACAGACTGCATTTTTAGAGGCTGTGTCTAACATTACGTGCACAACATATGATATTAATTAATTTTGTGATTTTTCTATTTTTTTTACCTAAAAAATGCTTTGCAATGCCTGCTAACTTTACCCCTGGGTGGTTGCATTGTATTCAATGACTGTCTTGACCGAGGTCTCGGTCCAAAGCAGGCAATTAAAAGTGAATATATATTTTAGGTGTGTGAAATCCACTTTAGGCCAAATTAATTTATGTTTTATTAATATTGATGAAGCTGCTCAAGCTCACTTAAACTTTATTGTCTTTATTTCTGAAAATCTGTATATATCAACAGAGCAAATGGGTGCTGCTATCAAAAAATTGTATATCAAGATAAAAGGCAACTCAACTTTCCTCTTGAAGTACCTACATGATGTTAATAGTGTAGAGAAAGTTTTTATTGAAGCTGCTCATTTTCTAAAAACAACATAAGTACCGAACAGCGTTCTGTAGAAGGCAATTAAAACATTGTAAGTGACATTTTAACATCTTTAGGAACACACACTATTTTTTGTATGTACAGGGTGTCCGGTTATAAATGTAACCCCCCTTTAACTTTTTTATTTACCCTCGTGTAAAAAAATGTTAAGTACAAAAGTTGTAAGGATCTTCATATAGTTTTCTGCGGTGTTACTAGAAAAACAATTGAACATCGAAATTCTACTGTGCAAATTAAGTTTGATTAAGAGGGATCAATGCACATTAGGACACCTAGAGGAGTCTCTTCTAAAGGTAGTTGGTCTAGAAAACATAAAAGATGGTTGGATGTAGTTTGGGTTATGTCACCTAGTTTGCATAAAGGTATTTGTATTGGATGAAAAGAGGTAAAGACAGTGGATTTCTTTCCAGAAGGGTTTTTTTTTATAAAGTTAGTCGCACTGGGAGGCAGAGGGAATGACTGGAGGTTAGTTCTAGGTTCTAGGCTCGGTTCTAGGGTAGAACACCCAGATGGATTTTTACATAAAGTTAGTTGCACTGGGTGAAATAAATTAAGGCTAGGTTATTTAGGTTGGGAGGTTATCTTATAAAGATAATTGAACTGAAAGGCAGAATAAGGGATGCATCTAAGTAGTATTAAGCTAGGGCACCTGGAAAGAACTTTTGCCTAAAGGTAATTCAATGGGATGAACGGAGGTAATGATAGTAGACGTCGCTCCAGAGAGGTTTTCTTTTAAAGGTAAATAAATGTCTATCATAATCATGGACTCTGCGTGAGCTATTATGCTAAATTCTAATAGCTTATTAAAATAGTTCATAATATAACAATGCAATACTTAATGAAGTAATTCTCAAGTTTTAGTTCAAACTTTAGATCATTGCTGTGTTATCCGGTAAGTATATTATTTCAATATTTTTGGGTTTATATGTATAGAAACGAACTCTCACATAGTCACATTTTTCTATAATATATTATTCTTCTACGAAATATTTAATAATGTTATAAATATCTTTTACAATCAATCTTTTATAATTTTATATATCCCCGCAGGCAATCTACGATCAAACGATTTATTCTGCTCCCCCTTTAGCCGAACAAATTGTTCCCAATATTCTTTTATTTCCAGAATGGCCAGAAGTGGTAACGCTTATAGTTACATTTAGATTTTTTTTCGACATCAGTTTCGAAAGCGAAGAAAATTTTAAAAGATAAGATCCGATAAGTGTTTTTCTTTTAATTTTATTGTATTAGTTCTTGCCCAATTTACTTTAATTGTTTTTCATGTATGTGTGCTTGCATACAAAATATATATGGTTGCAGATAAAATCTAAGCAATTCATTGGGTTCCAACCTGTTTGTATTTCTACATAATACAGAAATAAATACTTACCATTTTTTGTAGTTTCTATTTTTACGTTTTCAAAACTTGAGTCTTTATAAGCATCAGCCAGCAGTTTATGTATTTGCGAACGGTCGTCTTATTTCATGACTTGCATCACGACACGTTACGACTCCTTATAGTTATCTGACCGATTATCTCAGGACTAAGCTTTTACAAGCCCGAAACGGATTTCAGGAATTTCCCGTCTTTAATTGGCTTCAAAATCGCAAAGGCACGTGATCAAAGATGCTTTTATAGAGCGACAAAATGGAGAAATTGCATGACTGAAGTGACTCGAAAGTAACTTGCTGTAATAAGAGCTACTACTTCAGCCTGTACTGTAATTACTGTTACTTTGTTACAAAGTATCTTTGGGTGAGTGAACGAAGTTTTTAACGATAATTTTATCCACTCAAGTGTTTCGAAACTTGCCGACAAATGAGTACAATTATTGGAAATTAAAGGTACACTGCATTTATTGTTAAGTATAAAAGTCAAATACTAACTTGAATAGCATAACAAAAATAAAATCAGTATAATGGCGTAAGTTGTCGGGTTTCTTTATCGAGTTTTAACGTTAAAACTCATTTTCTCCAGGGAGTAGTGGAATGAAAAGCGGCTTTGTAAACGATATTTCGAAAATTTTATCTGGAGGAATAAAAAATCTGCTGTAATATCATGTCTGAGGGGTTAAAATAATATTCGAGAAACATGTATGGGGGTTGCTCAAAAGTAGTATATTGTGCAACAGGTGCTGCCCACTGTACTTTTCACACGAGTGGGGCAGTTAAGTTAAGTCATTTATTTATTTATAACGAATTGCCTTAAGATACTAACTAAGGTAGTACCTAACAAGCGTCCACCGTTAAACTAAGAAAACTAAGATAAATTACATGATATTTCATTCTAAATGATATTTCAACACTGAACCTTTGTTTATATAGGGAAAAAGACAATGACTGAACTTTGTCTATTCTTCGACTCCATGCAGTCCTTCCTGGTGGGGTGGGGGCGGTCCTAGGGTTCTGGTTCTTGTCCTGGTTCTTCAAAGCATAATCTCATCACAGAGATACGCAATTTCCCTTCCCACAAAGTGTATTTTCCTAAATGACATCTCCTGTATGGTCGACTTTCCTATGTTCCTGGTTAGCTTCTGCGTCCTCGTCGTTTACCTGAAGAATTTCGTCGCTGTCTCCTGGATCCCCTGCTCTAGCGGTCTTGTTCCGGTTTCTCTGTACAGCTGTCTCGTCGTCTTGAAGTCTTCCCATCGGTATCGTCCATAGTAGCTTTCCGTTCCAAGGTGAGTAGCTTGTCCCCATATTGGGTTTTGCTGCGGAGCTCCAAACCAGCGCGGCGTACATGGCTATTGGTCTGACGTATGTTTTGTAGAGCCTGAAATTGATGCATGCCCTTGTCCAGTCTTGATTGCGTTGTGATGTATGGGTAAATGGCTCTTACTGCTACACATGCTCTGTTCCTGGTGCCCCGGATGTGGTCCTTCAAGGTAAGCTTTACGTCCAGTATCACTTCTAGGTACTTCACAGTGTCTCGGTTTTCTATCCTTATCCCGTTGATCGTAATATGGTTACATTAAGTCATACGAGTGTGAAAAGTAGTTTTTACAAGTGTTGCACGTTATATTTTCTCTACGACTGCAACTATAATATTTTGCCATTTGTTTATCTTTTCACATGTTATGCGAAACGTATACTTTTCACACGGCGCGGCGGCGTGTGAAATATACAGATTTCAAGAGTAGCGTAGATATTTACTAGGTATATTTTTGTGGAGTGTTAATTTTGTGTGTTCAGTCGTTGCATTTTTCTCCACGTCGTCGTTTTTAGGTTTGTTGAAATTCAACTAGAAAAGCATAGAACCTCTTCGATCGTGATCCCAGGGTGTAAATTGCACAAGAGTCAATTAAGTGACCCTAATGAAGCTAAAACTCCTAAGACGACTTGATGTTTCGAGGAATATGAAAATGATTAGTAATAGTATATTATTGGTTAGTAGCGTGACGTTATAGGGGGCCAGGGGGGGCGAATGACCCCGCCCTCTACCTAACTAACTCGCCTCAAAGAACGTTTGGCAACGCTGATTCTCCCACCAATCCGGCGTCCACAACCGCTCTTCTTGCGCGCCAGGAGCCAGATTTTTTAAGATTTGTTTGGTTAAGTAAGTTAAGTTAAGTTTAGAGTTTATATGTCTTGCAAGTGTGAGTAACGGCTCTCTTTTGAGTTAAAGTCGTAAAGAATTTAGTTATTTAAGAGCGTTTTGAGTTTTGGTTTTGTGACTTCTATAATTTATACGATACAAATAGCAAAACATCCAAGATGGCGTCGCCGCCAAAACCTCCTCATAAATATACATGCAAGGGTTGCTCTAGCTAGACCTTTAAAAGGTGAAATTAAGTGCATTAAATGTAATGTATATTACCACGGTGCTTGTGCAGTAAGAGTCAAGGGGCTCAGAGTGGTTGGTTACTACGAATTAGAATGTAACGCGTGTTCGCGTGAAAACCAAGTTTGTGATGGTGCCCCAGGGATGATTCCAACGGCTGATCCGCAGATAAGTGACGTTTTAAACTCAATTTTTAGTTCTTTGCAAGAATTAAGATTATTTGTTGATAAAATAACTGACCAAATTAGTGTTATTCAGAATGAAAACAAAAACATAACCTTAAAATTGGAAAATTCAGTGTCTCATTCTGGTTTGATTTCTAATGAAAAAAATCATATGCAATCA
>MU184534.1:50671-89132 GCA_016904865.1 Pissodes strobi
AATAAAATATAATTTATTTTTGGACGTATATAATTTTATTTTATATACTTTATTTTTATTAAAATATAATACATATTTATTTATATAATGTGTAATACAATAAAAAAAAAACAGTATTCGGCATTTAAATATTTATTACAATAATTCTACACAATCAAGCTAGAAATGGTTATACATACATATACGAATGCATCTGAACTGCAAAACGAACAAAACTTAACATTATACATAATGCGTAAACTTAACAGTGCTTTCAAGTACAATAACTCGGTTAATATAAAAGTGTAAAACATTTTAATACAAAAGTTCTAGAGACTGCTGAGAGTTTTAAATTTAAACTATTTTTTTGGATATATATAGGCAAGTATATCGCTTTTAGAGTTGATTTAAACAATAAGCTATACATGTTGGGTCTGTTTGAATATTCATCGGTGAAGAAGAGTCCACAAGAGTCGATTAGAACAGAAAACAAGGGACAGCATCGACGTCGACACTTGTGAATATTGAAAAATGCGCAATATGTATAATGTCGATACATTAGCCTATACTTTAAATAATTCCTAGAAATGCTATATATTATATTATAATTATGTATGCTGCAACTCAAAGAAATATTTAAATATGTAGCTGACTTAATTGACAAACGAAAATTAGAACGCCATAATTTGACGCCAAATACCTAACAGAGTTCTCTACATATTAATTTAAATAAAGCAAGCATCATAGAAACGCAAATAAATGAATACAATTATCGTATTTACGTTTAAACTGATGAGATCTTCCAATCCCCATTCGCTTAGCAAAGCTTCCATTTTAAAATGAATTCAAATGCTATGATTCATGCTATAACAATCTGATGCAACAGGCACCCGCTAAATCGTAAGCTTCTTATGAAGAATAGTTATACTTCTTTTTTTTTTAATATTCTTGGAATAAATATAAAAGATTTACTTTAATTATAAGTGTATTGATTTTAAGGAGGATATAATTCTGTTCAAAACTACTTACAAGTATTGAATGTGATTTTGCACATTTAAACCAAGAATATTTCCATTTGGCATAAGTACTGTTTCATCTTCTTTTAAGTTTATTGTTTTTCTTGAATATAAGAAACAATATTTCTTAAAATAAATAGGTACAGCTATTATTTAAAGTCGACAGGAAGTGTATTTTTGAATTAATTGTAGATTACTCTCTCAATAAGAATTCATGTCAGTCTAAGAATTCAAGTATTGCGTTATGCTTAAATATAAAACAGATTTTTTTCCGTGTAGGGACATCAGGAGTAGGAACACGCGCCGCTCCGCTATGAAACAAAAGTGATTCCAGTAAAGTTGTTAGTAGGTGTTGGACACCAAATAGACAGGTATAAAGCGTTGAATTGGTTATACCCACCCCCCTTATTTTGGTGTCCAAAATACCTTTTTTTTATGGCAGTGGCACACACACTAAAGGGATATCCTATGGCGCTCGACGAGCGGTGTGTGTGCGAAGATGTTGATTGACACGGTTCTTCAATAGTTGTAAAGGAGTTCTTGTAAAGCGATGTTCTAGGTGTTTCCAGTTGTACGACGAACAGGTGCGCTCTTGCCGTCTGTCGTGACTGTCTGAGAGGAGTTGCCAGGGGCGAGATGATGCGGGCCAAATCCTGGGAACATCTGCCGTGAAAGTATCTGTAAAACAGAGACATCTCGGCCACATGTCTGCGGTGTTCCAGGCTATCCAGATTCCGGGTCAACTCCGGGTCGCCGACGAGACGCACAGCTTTCTTCTGAATGGAATCCAGCAGCTTTAGGGTATGCTTTGGTGCGGCACCCCAGATATGTGAGCAATATTCTAAGCACGGTCTTATTTGCGCTTTGTACAGCAAGAGCAACTGCTGCGGTGTATAGAGTTTTTTGTGGCGAAATAGCGCATCAAGCTTCTGGAAAGCTGATTTTGCGATGTTAGCAACATGGTCATGCCATGATAGATTGCTGTTGACCGAGACACCCAGCAGTCCGATTGACGAGGATGAAAGAATGGTCGATCCTGCCATAATGATGTCAGGGCCCCCTGTATTGGCTCTCTTGGTAAACGTTGCTGATTGGGTCTTTGCTGCATTGAACTGGACCGAATTTCGGTCGCCCCAAGTTTGAACTTTCTCCAGGTCTTGATTAATAGCTGTAATCTGCGCCTGTCTGCGGTGATGAGTCTCAGTCGCTGATAAGGGTTTTTCTGATCTAAAGTAGGAGACAAGGGTACTGTCATCTACAAAACTGTAAACAGGATTATTCGTTTCGATCAGTAGGTCATTAATATAGATGAGGAACAAAGTTGGTGAAAATATTGCGCCCTGAGGCACGCCCGCGTTGATGGTGAATGTGTCCGAGATGTGTCCATCGACTGCAACGTGTAGGGATCGGTTCTTAAGGAAACTGGCCAGCCAGCTGCAGAGAGAGGCTGGCAGTCCGAAGGACGGCAGTTTGTTGAGCAGTCCGTCATGCCAAACTCTGTCGAATGCCTTTGAAATATCCAACGCAATCGCTCTAGACTCTCCGTAATTTTCACTCCATATATGAGTGACATAGGCCAATATATCTCCTGTCGATCTCTCTTTGCGAAAGCCATATTGATTATCGCTGATTATTCTGTTATTCTCGAGTTACTTGAGTAGTTGCTGGTTGACTACACGTTCCATGACTTTGGAGATTGTTGGAAGCAAGGCAATTGGGCGATAGTTCGAGGGCGCGGTTTTCTTGCCTTTTTTTGGAACAGGTTGCACTCGAGCGACTTTCCAAGAGGATGGGTAAATCCCTTTTCCGTAAGAAAGAGAAAGAAGCCTGAAAAAAACGGGTATTAGTTCGTTGGCGCAGTTCTTTAGCACGATGGCAGGTATTCTGTCCGGTCCTGATGCCTTTTGCGTATCTATCTAGTTCTTTAAGGATTTTGCGAATATCATGGTGATGAATCTTGACTTCTGCCATGGTAGTGTTGATGTTCGATATGGTGGGGAGAGTCTTGCCTTGGAAGACGTCTAAGGTAGAATGCGATGAAAACATTTTAGCGAGCATGTTTGCTTTTTCCTTGGCTGTAGTCGCCGTGATGCCACGTTCGTCCGTCAAAGGTGAGGGAGACGTTTTTGTAAAGGGCAGACAAAAACAGCTTCAAAAAAAAAACCTAAATATAATGACTATTTTAGTCTTCATCTGAAAAGTCAAAATCTTCAGAGTCGGACTCATTTAAGTCTATAATGACTGGCAGAATGTTGGATGCGTCTATTATTTTCTCCTTTTCCCAATTCTCACTTATTAGGTTGGTTGTGTGCCTCATGTAGTTTTTCCATTTTTCAGGAGTCACCTAAAAACAAAACCTTTTTATTTATGTACAATCTACAAATATAATAATATGGCTATTTAGGTATTTATTTTACTTGTGCAAGTGCTTCATTCCATAGACCTACTACAGCATTCTCTGTGACAGGATTGATTGCGGCTATTTTGGCATCATAATATCGTTTGCATTCTGACCAGACCATCTCTATCCCATTAAACAGGCAGTGATAAGGTGGGAGGCGCAAAACACGATGTCCTCTTTCCAGGGCTAGCTCGTCCATTCTGAAAAGATCACATAAATAAATATCTCATAATACATTTTTAGACTCGAATTCCTCACCTATATCTTTTTTGGGGTAAGTATCGCTTTACTATATCCCATAATTGATCTTTCATTGAAAGTTCTGGATACCTGATGTTTTTCTCTTGAAGCCATTCAATGAGAGAATATTTTGCCCAACTTTGATTGGGTATTTTCTCGACCGGCCCACAGTGATACGGTGCATTATCCATAATTATCAATGAAGGTTCACTTAAATTTGGCAATAATTGTTCACTGAACCACCTTCAAAAACAAGAAGAAATTAATAATTAGCTTTTTTTAAGTAGGTACTGAAAAATATGACTCAGTAAATTTCCGCGGAAGTCTCAAAAATACAAAATACTATGTATGTAAATAATTTTTATCACCTTTCAAAGTTTCTAGAATTCATTGAATCATGATAATCTCCGGATTTACTGCCTGACTTAAAAATAAGACTAGCATTCTCGATAAAACCATTTTCACAGCCAGCGTGTAAAATTATGTATCGAACTCCTTCACCAGATTTTTTTCGAACAGTTTTTAAAGAATGATCCTGCCAACTTTTTCTGAATGCGCCTTTGCTAAAAATTCATGTTTCGTCTAAAACTACAGGCCTTAAAGAATAAGGCTCATTTTTATTTTTCATGAATTCCCTTAAAAAAATTAGTCTTTTTTGTACGATAGACGGCTGCTCCATTAGATATTTTCTATTAGAAATCGTGCATGTTCTCCATTTAAATCTCAACTGTTTCAAGCCAGCACATAAAGAACCTATTGATATCTGAATATCATCAATATCAAGCAGTTGTTTTTGGAGCGTTGTCAATGTTATATGTTCACCTATTACAAACAATGATAATATGAATAGTAATAAAAAAAATGCATTCAGAAATGTAATTCTCACCTGCTGCATACATGGCATAAACCCGTGTTCTAATGCTGTGCTGGTGTACTTCCCAAAGAGGAGCTCTTTGTGTTGCCGCATGACCAGCCGTAACTTTCACTCTAAAGTCTTTATCTGTTTCAATACCCTTAGAGACTAATTTTTGAACAGTTCTTAAAGAAATTTCCAAAGCATCTGCAACACGCTACAATGATAATAAAAACTATAGAAGCCACCATCTCAGATAATAAAAAAAAAATGAGCGAGTCTGCTAGTACTCGCGACTGATGTGTAAACATATCCCATAACGACATCGGTTGTAAAAAGATGACAACAGCACGTTGTGTTCCCAAGCGGTCACCCATCCAAGTACTAACCACGCCCGACGTTGCTTTAACTTCAGTGAGCGGACGAGAAGTGGTATTTTCAACGTGCTATGGACGTTATCCATACATTTTAGCTTGTTCATAGAATAAAAACAAATACATTCGCATTTATAATATTAGGATTATTTAATAATACTTAATGGCAGCTGCGGAGTGGATTAATTCAATGCAATGCAATGCAATTACCTAGTAATCGTGCGCCGATATCCTTTGATTTGGGAAAGTCAAAAACCAACTTTTTCAAATTTTAGAAGAGGGCTATGACAATATTGTTTTAAGCATCTGGGCATCTGAATAATCCTACTTTTGACAGTTCATTTAAAATAATAAAATGCTTTTTATCATCTAAAATCCGTTTAAAAACGATTTTAAATGCAAAATTGTATAAAAATCCGAAAATTCGGACTTTTTTAGGCCGATACCAATGGCTTCGGACGAATTTGTCGTGGATTTTGAAGCGAAAATTCATTTTAAAATCAACCGCCCATTAAAAATATGCTGTGCTATGTATGGATCCAAATACACTGCGAATATAATAATTAAAAAATAATACTTTTGACGGTTCGTTCAATTTTAAATATGCCTTTTTATCGTCTAAAATCCATTTAAAACGATTTTAAATGGCAAAATTGTATATAATACCGCCCTAGCGGCTAGAATTGGTTTGCGCATATCCGTTTCATTTGCCGAGATTTGTCCTCATATCGCCGCGTAAAATGTTTACACATCAAAAATACATTTTTTCAGAGATATAATTTTTTAGTATTATCAAATAAAGAAAAAAAAAATATTACTTACATTGTGCACAGCTTTCCAGGGTAAAAGTGGCCCACCAGCATCTTTTTCACGGGTGAAATAATGCACTAATTTTAAAATTAATGTTTGCTCTTTCTCACTGAACCGGTGGGGCATCTCAAAACGATTTTTATTCGCAATTATTAGCGTAAAACGCAAACCAACTACCAACAAATCAATAGATGAATTAAATCTGTTATTTTCGTTATGATATTTTGACATTGACGCCGATCGATGTCAAAGATTCCAATTTGACGCACCAATTTAGTACATACGTTCATTGCATAAAGAAAGATGGAATGATATGACGTAACAGCTCAATAGACTTGAACGGACTTTAACTAGCCGCTAATCGCAATAGCCACAGGGTTGCCAAATTTCGAATAGGCATTTTCAAACGAGTAATCAGATTATCAGCGGTTGCTTTTTTAAACAAATTCGAATTTTTATGACGGAAATTCTGGCTCGTGGGAAAAAGAGTATATCGGACAAGAAAAAAGAGTATAGAGTAGTTGATGTTCAAAAAGAGTATAATACTCTTAAAAAGAGTATATCTGGTCAGCCTAGACACTTCACTAACCAAAACTAACCCAAGGTATGCCCAAAAGGAAGAAAAAACATTGATTACATTTACCTACATATAAGGACAAATTCCTATGAGTCCTTGGGCACGTCAGAATGGAAATTAATTAAACTTTAACACGATTTGAACTCTGCAAGAACCGTTGCTTAACCGTTCCGTGCCTGTGTAAACAAACAGTAACTTCGTTACAAAAGGAACTGAATATTTTCTTCATTGGAAGTTGGAAGCATCAAATAGCAAGTAGTTCTCAATATTATATTATGTCTAGCAATATGGCAAATAGCGAGGGTAAAGGTAAGCAGCCAATACCAGAGACCTGGAAAAGTTCCCACACATACGATATAGTTAAAGAAGAAAATCAGTTTGATCAACTTGATGCATCTTGGATTAAAGAAGAAAATGATCAGTATCTTATCGAGTAAGTAGGCATACCTAATTATTTTTCAAAAGGCTAAGTTACTTGGTCATTTCATGATTTGCTTTTAGAGGTGTAAAGGATGATTTAGACGACAAGTAGAAAGTAATTGTGCTTTGTTAATAATTACAATGAAATTATTAAAACATTTTAAATTAGGATAATATTTCTAGGGGACCTTCAGGTAAACCTGATAGTGGTTTAGATGAACATGCTACCAATAATAAAGAAATCAAAACGGACCCGGATCTGTAAGTAACTATGATTTTAATAATTCTTATGATTGCACCAATAATTTAGATCAATTGAAATTGTATTATCTTGTTAAAAAGGTCAATAATTAGTCCAAGTGTTGATGATGGCTTGTAAACAGGTATTTCCAATAAACTCTAGCACATTACCTATTACCGTACACTGTACTTCAACATTTTAGAACTAACTGACATGACACTCGAACGAGGAGCGGAACAAGAGATGTATAATGTGATATAAATTTTATTGAAGTTTAGTTTGATTCCTATGTGATACTGTCATATCTGACCATGAAGCGATGGTCTCTATATTTTCTCTGTCTGGGGGAACTAAGCATAGGAGTTGTAGATATGGCAGAATAAGTAGTTTTTCTAATTTTAACATATTCAGAGCCTAGCAATAAATCTGAGCTGGTCTAATATTTCTAATTGTTATGATCATCTGTCATGATTCAATGAAGCGATAGTCAGAATCTTTAATGATAGTTTCCCTGTACGCAAAATAAAGCAGAAAAAACAAAACCATGGATAACATCTGGAATTAAAATCTCTGCAACCAACCTTCGTTGTTTGCATACAATTAGAAAATTTACTACTGACACTGGTTTTCATTATTATTTTTATAAATATCGAACTATTTATAGTTAAATGCACCAAGCAAAGGTGCAAATAGTGAAAGATTAGATAATGCCCGAAACAAACCTAGAGAATAGTGGTCCATTGTGAATGCACTGAGGGGGAAGTTTAATAATTCTATGGACCCTAATATGCTTCATTTGTATTATGGCTCTGTAGCAGATAAATTAACACCCATTCGCAGCTGTCAAGATCTACTTTGCATTTCTGTACCAGACTTCTTTTATTTACACCACACAGGCACTTCCAAAGTAAAAAAAAGTTAAAACCACTTCAGGTATTGAAGGAATGAATCTGAGGGTATTCGAGAGCATACTGGATCATGGACTAAATGTCTTACGAGGTGCAATAAATTCGTCTTTCGATAGCGGAATTTTTCCTTGCTGCCTGAAAACTGCCATTGTTATTCCTATGTTTAAGGGCGGTGAGTCGGAC
This sequence comes from Pissodes strobi, assembly GCA_016904865.1. NCBI lineage: Eukaryota > Metazoa > Arthropoda > Insecta > Coleoptera > Curculionidae > Pissodes > Pissodes strobi. The sequence goes on from MU184534.1 coordinate 58,674, forward strand.
AACCCGGCCAACTTTCGTCCGATCTCTTTACTTCCAACCCTATCCAAGATTACTGAAAGACTTGTTAAGGATAGAATGCTTCACTTTATTAACCTTCATAACATCTTGGTTGGATGCCAGTTCGATTTTCAATGTCGGAAAGGTAGTGTGGATGCAATGTTTCATCTTTTGGATCATCTTTATCTGGGACAGAATGAAGGGGGGGTTTGAGGAATTGGGGTTTTGTGACTTCTCTACGGCGTTCGATTGTATTAATCACGCGATATTTATTTTATTTATTTATTTATCAATATTCACAAAATGATTCATACATGCATGAACATAGTTTCGTCACAAAGATAAACATAGTTAAAACCAAAACTTAAAATATGATGTAAGATTATCCTAACCTAGTATCTACATAAAACATCAGTTATACAAATATACGTGAACAGAACGTGAGCAAAGTAAGAACGTGGACAAAGCAAACAAACAAAATGTTCCAAACGGCATCGAGGACATTTGATACGATTCATAACATGTATTCGGTAAGAGAATAGAAACAGTTTAAGCACAAAAATGACTTTAATCTAGATTTAAATAAACGATGACTAGATTCTGCTTTTATTTAATTTGGTAGCTTGTTAAATATCCATATGCAGGCATATTTAGGTGATTTTTCATAGAGGGACGTTCTGTGTTTGGTGAATATTAAGTCATCTCCGTTTCTTGTCAGGTATGTGTGTTGGCCTCCGGTTCATCTAAATTCGTCTTTGTGTGAGTGGATATATAAACTGCATTTGAGTATGTATATGGAGGTCAGTGTCAGTATCTGGTTGGTCTTAAAAGTTTATCTGCACAATTCATGTGGACGTAAATTGAAAATAAGACGTATTATTCTTTACTGCTGAATAAAGACTCTCTCAACGTTAACAGCTTGACCCCATAATATAATATTGTAGATCATGTGGGGAAAAGTAAGATTATAATAAGCTGTAACAAGTGTTTTATGGTTGACAGAGTTTCTTAGTTTGAGCATGGCTTCAGACAAACATGGTCAAGTTGGTTTTCTCAATGAAGTTGACTATCGAGGTAAGTGCCAAGGAACTTTACATTTGATGTAAACCTTTCTTCTTGTATCTTTGGCTTGGAGTTGAAAAAGTGTGCAGTAATTGTTTTTGAGTCATTGAGAATCAGTCTATTTTGATAGCACCACTCACTCATTCTTTCACAAACTTCCTGTACTTTTCCATTGTCTTTTTTGTTCGGTACCGACACTACCACGGATGTGTCATCTGCATATTTTATTGTCATGGATGGTAATTTGAGGTCGTTTATAAATAGAATAAAGATCAGTGGAGCCAAAACCGATCCTTGAGGTGTACCTATTTCTATGTCAAATGTATTGGAAATGCGTTGACCAACTTTCACCTGTAGTTTACGTTCAGTTAGAAACGACATTATGAGGGACAATGGTTTGCCTCGAATATCCATACAGTGCAATTTATTACTCACCAATTCCAAGTTTAGGCTGTCAAATGCTCTAGAAAGATCAAAAAAGAGTCCGACTACGATGTTGTTCTTCTCAATCTGATCGTGTATAAAATCCAGGAGTTGATATGCGGCAGTTTCAGTAGACCTACCTGATATAAATCCATGTTGACAAGTGTCTATTATTTCATGTTTTTTCAAAAACCCGATCATTCTGTCATATATTACTTTTTCAATTATTTTGGAAAATACACTTAGTATTGATATTGGTCTATAGTGTTCCAAGTCGCTTACTTGTCCTCGCTTGAAAATAGGATCGACGGTTGCCAGCTTTAGTGCCGATGGAAATTTACCTTCAGTTATAGATTGGTTAATTAAGATTTCAAGAGGATAAGCAATTTCACAGGATACCTCTTTAATTACTTTTGTAGGGACGTTGTCATATCCACAGGACACTTTGTGTTTTAAATCCTGCGAAAGCTGTCTTGCTATGGGTTTAGGGGTGTGGTACTGGAGTGGTTTTTATCTTACCTCTCTAGTAGGAAGCAGCTAGCAAAAAGTCAAAATGGCATATCTAATATTCTTACAATTAAGCATGGAGTCCAGCAGGGCTCAGTTCTGGGCCCCTTGCTCTTCTCTTATAAATAAATAAAGTCTTTATTAGTTCTAACCGAGGGGGAAATACGTAAGGAATTTTAGTGTACATACAAGGAGAATTTCGAGGAATTTCGAGTTGCTCACGAGGAATTTCGAATTCTTCAAGAGGAATTTCGAGATTCACGAGGAATTTCGAGTTGTTTACGAGGAATTTCAAAGGAGTTTCGAGGAATTGCAGAGGAATTTCGAGGAATTTCGGATGAATTTTTTACCTCAATTTGTTTGGAAAGCCAGAGCGCCGGCGCGGCGCCTATGTCGCGGCATAGCGGCGAGACCAGACGCGTGTGAGACGTGTGATAGTGCGACCAATATGAAAGTCACGCGGCCTCGCTCACGGCTGTGGTATAAGAGAATACCGTTTATTTCTCGTTACTCTCGGCTGTACTCGAAAATCTCGGGATGGCATGGAATTTACCCATGTCTTTAGGGTCTAATGAATTGCTTTTAACAGGTCTTTTAGTGCAGTGGTCAGATTCTGTGCTTGGGATACGGCGACCCGGGTTCGATTTCCGTGGGTGGCGACACATGTTTTTTATTTTTATTTTTGAAGTGAAACTTCTTTATCGAGAGTAAAGTCAGAAAAAATTAAACGCTTATCAAAGTGAAACGCCCCTTTAATTAAGAATGTTCCAATATAGCTAGAGGGTTGAAATTTTCAGGACATATAGGTAGCCGGGGTAAAATGAGGATTCCGGAGGAAAATTCGACTCTGCATCCCCCTCGTTCGGCCAGAAAAAACTAAAATAATTAATTTCGGGAGAACGGGAAGAGCTACGAGGTCGAAATTTTTATGGTAGGTGCGCGTCTCACAGAATGCTACCTTTGACCGTATGAGGGGGACCGGGGCTCTAATTTAAGGGGGGATTTTGGGGAAAACCTTTTTTGCCGATATCTCTGCAACGGATCCTCGGGGTCATCAGTGGGGGTTTATACCCCCCAACCCGCCCATACCCCTCACCACCACAGATACCAAAATTTTTTCGAAAAAATGGGAAAAAATTAAAAAAACGTAAGAAATTGTTTGGAAACTTAATAAAAATATTATAAAACGAAATACGAAAAAATAATAATAAAAAAAAGTTAGAGAAACGCGGTTTTCCGCGAAAAAAGGCGAAGGAGTTCAACTACGAGGTGGGGGATGGCGATAATGGCGAAAAATGCTTTATGACAAAAAAAAACAGTTTTTTGAAAAAATGGGGAAAAATTGAAAAAAAAGTTAAAAATGTTCGAAGGGTCAATAAAAGTATTATAAAACGAAATAGGAAAAAATAATATAAAAAAGGATTGTTCGGAAAGTTAATAAAAGTATTATAAACCCATACATGAAAAAAAAGAAAAGAAAAAATAGTTCGGAAAGTTAATAAAAGTATTATAAAACGAAATAAAGATAAAATAAGTAATGAAAAAAAAATTAGAGAAACGCAGTTTTCGGCGAAAAAAAGGTTGAAAAAAAGAAGAAAAATAAAGTGGGACAAAAGTTGAGCATAAAGCTTAAAAAATAAAAACTCAATTCCTAATATTTCTATCAGAAGTTTGACTTCAGTTGTGTGCTTATAAAGGTGATAATATGAGTAAAGTTTTGGCAGATTCTTTTAACTCATCCCATCATTGTATTTCTACGACCAATAATTTTACCTTAAAGTTCTGTGAATGTCAATTTATTATCAAAATAGACGTCCAAATCCTTAACAGGCTTTTTACTTTTTTCAAAAGGATGTCATTCAGGCTATAAGCCAATGGAAATTCAGTTCTTAGCCTACCAATACGGATGGAAAAAAATTTTCCACTGTTTAATTTCATTCTTGCTGCGCCACCTGGATATTTGAGCGACATCATCCAGAAGATTCTTTATATCCAAAGTTCAGGTTCATTTAGAATTTAGAGCATACTTTCAAATCATCAGCAGATAATTTGACTTTAATTTACTACCTACGAGTATGCCATTTATAAAAAGATTAAAAAGCAGTGGACCAAGATGAGAGCCTTGTGACACACCAGAAGTAACACACAATTCACTTGGATAAAAAGTTATCTACCATGACTTGTTGTAATTGGTCTGTAAGATACAACTTCATCCATTTTAATAACGACCCTGAATTATCATGCATATGATCAACTTTGGCAAATGCTTTGCTAATGTACATGTAAATAGCATGAAACTCCTACGACTATTGCACCAGAGATGTAATTGGTGTATAAAAACAGGTTTGCCTACCGGCCAGAAATTAACCCATGCTGCCGAGATATCAAAAACTTCTCAAAAACGTTAGAGAGCTCTAGCTCAACACCATGTTGAAGCAGTGTAGGAATTACTGAAAGTATACTAATGAGTCGATAGTTTCGAGCATGAGCCTTATCTCCAGATTTAAAAATATGTTTTGCATTTGAACTTGATCCGAATAAGCCGAGGAATAAGCCTTTTACTATTAATTAATATCTTGCGGTTATTATATATAAAAGAAGTACCTACCCTTTTTCCAATTTATAGGAATTTTTGGGGCATAACATAGTTTGACACTAATTTTCATCCAGATAATGAATATTAATAGGAATCTATAGGCGAATCTATAAGTTATCAACAAAAACTAAATCCAAGCCCGAATATGAGCCAAAATGATAGCGATTATTGCAAGTCAAATAGCCTGGCTTATTTATAAGCTACTTCTAGAGAAATTTAAAAATATTTCTCAAAAATTTTAATCTTTTCATTATATAAATTTGAAAAAATTTAGGAAATTTTAATAAATGTAGAATGAATTGCAATACATGGATGAGGAATTTCGGAGGAATTTCGAGGAATTGCAAGAAATAAAAGAGGAAGTTCCATAATAGTATGAGGAATTCCATGGAATTTCGAGGAATTCCGAGGAATTTCAAGAAATGCAAGAGGGATTTCAAGACGCAAGAGGAATTTTGAGGAATTTCGGCGCATTTTCGGAAATTCTGAGGAATTACTAATATTTTACTTAAAGAAAGGAATTTCAGTGTACATAAATTGAGTACTTATTTCCCCCTCGGTTCTAACCATCGCCCAATGGGCATAGAACGTGTCAAATAAGAACAAATACATAAATATTTACAAGAATCACAAGGTACAGTTTTCCAATTACATAACATATACTATCACCTACTTATGAGCTCACAAATAGACGTATACACCAGAATATCACAGTTGTTTTATTTCATCCCTAAAATAGTCATTTAAATCATAATATGTTTTTTTTTTTCAAGAAAGTTTATAAGTTTCTTTTTTAAAATCATAAGGTTTAAGTTTCTATAATTCATGGAAATTTTCTTAATAGCAATTCTGACACTTTTCTGTATATATGTATACTTTGTTTTTCAATTTTATAGTCCCCTTTTTCTGATATTATAATGGTGTTCATTAACTGAGTCAGCAAAGAGATCAGAATGTTTTTTTTTACAGAGATGACTGCCTCCGGTATGTAGAGTGAAGTAAAGGTTAATACTATAAAGTATGGTCTACAGCTCTCCCTCTGGTTTATCCTGAAGATTTTTCTTAAGCATTTTTTTTTGTAGCATAAATACTCTATTGGCAGCTACAGAGTTTCCCCAAAATATAATCCCATATCTTATCCTTGAGCATACAGATGCCTGATAGGCGACCAATGCAGTGTTTTCTTCCAGACTCCGACAAAATCTTTAATGCATACACATATTTAGCCAAGTTTTGTGATAAGATATATGTTCTTTCTAATCAGAGTTACACCCAAAAATGATACACATTCCTCATTACTAATTAAGCTACCCTTGTAAGTCAGTGATATGTCTCTTTTATAATGAAAACTGCAGAGGCATAAAAACCAAATTAAATAAACTTAAATGTAATATGCTTTTTAACGATTATGAATTAATTGTATTATCTGAGACCTGGCTGAACGAAACGATTGAGACCGCAGAGTTTGCCTTTAGCAAGAGGCTCGCTTTTAGAAAAGATAGGAGTAGGTTGTTGACTGATAAATCTCAGGGAGGTGGTGTGTTGCTTGCGATTAGGGATTGTTTTATTGCCACTGAACTGAAGATTTTTGATGCTGATCAGGAAGCGCTGTGTATTAGAATAGCATTTGGCGCGTCTACTTATTTGTATGTCATTGTAATTTACTTTGTCCCTATTAGTACTAGTGATGTGTATGACAGGTTTTTTGAGAAAATTGAGGCTAATCTAGTAGGTAAGAAGAACTCAGAGTTTACTATTATTGGCGACTTTAACATTCCTTCCTATGTTAATCCTATGTCCTGTAACGATTGCTTAAACTCTCTTCATTCACTTGTTTCTTTTAACAGTTTATTTCAAGCGAATTTTGTCAAAAACTTTAATAATGTACTTCTTGACCTCGTTATCTCATCCTTTGACGGCGTTCAGGTGGATGGAGTAGACGATTCCCTGGTTCCTATTGACAGGCACCATCCATGTTTAAGTGTTTGCTTTAAGCCTAAAGAACGCTCAAGATTCTGCAAGGTTGAGACAAGTACTAAATTTAATTTTAAAAAAGCTAATTTCTTATTATTGTGTAATCTGTTTGCCTCACAGAACTGGGATCTCCTCTATTCTTGTTCGGATGTGAATATGGCTATGGACGTCTTTTATTCTACTTGTACAGATATTTTTGATAAATCCGTTCCTAAGACCACCCAAATAAATAAAAGATATCCAGTATGGTTTACCAAAGAAATTACTAATCTTATCAAGCTTAAATATAAATTTTTCCTTAAAACTAAGAAATACTGGTTGAACCATTGGAAGTGCAGGTACCGTTCCATTACAGCTGCTGTAAAGATTAAAATTAAGGCTGCCTATGCTGACTATTTGGGGGATATGGAATCTGGTTTGAGGGGGAATCCCAAAATGTTTTGGTCCTTTGTGAGGTCTTTACGTGATTCTGCTGACATTCTAGAGGAAATGACTTTTGAGGACAGAATCTACTCAGGTTCTGAACAGGTTGCAGATGGGTTTGCCAATTTTTTCAAGTCAGTGTATATAAACGACAACGATTTAGACTGTCCACCCACGGAGCCCATGTATTTTTTCTGTAGTCAACTGATTTCTGAGGATGAAATCTTAAAGGCCGTCAGCAGGATTAAAGCGAACAAAGCAATTGGCCCAGATGGCATTCCAGCGTATATCTTAAAAGGTTGTCGTGATTATTTATTGCCACCATTAAAACATCTTTTTAACCTAATCCTCAAAACCGCAACTTATCCAGATAGATGGAAAGTTAGCAAAATTCTTCCTATACACAAATCCGGCTCTAGGCATGAAATAAAAAATTATCGACCGATTAGTATTATGAGCTCCATTTCTAAGGTCTTTGAATTGATTAGTTTTAAACGATTATATCATGAAATTTCGGGCCGCATTACTTCATGTCAACACGGGTTTTTACCAAAAAAATCCACTATCACAAATCTCACCTCCTTTTGCCAGTATGTCCACGAAGCTATCAATAAAAGATCTCAGGTTGATGTTATATATACAGACATGGAGAAGGCTTTTGATAGGGTGAGACATTGTATGATTCTAAAATCTTTGTCAGATTTAGATGTACCTACATACATTATTAGATTGATTCAAGCATACCTAAGTCATAGATTTCAATATGTGGAAATTAAGGGATCTAGGTCATATATTTTTAAGAGCACCTCTGTGGTTCCTCAGTGTTCCAACCTTGGACCCCTTTTATTTTTGGCAGCCATTAATGGCATAATTCGTAAAATTAAAAAGGCAAAGGGTCTTATACTTGCGGATGATTTCAAGTGTTTTCTAGAGATAGATTCTGTTGAAGATTGTCACATCTTACAAAATGGTTTTTGTGAGGTTGCGAACTGGTGTGATATTCACAGTTTTAAGTTAAATGTCAGTAAGTGTGCTTGTATGTCGTTTACACTTAATAATAACCCTATTGTTTTTGATTATCTTTTAAATAATGAGCAACTGCAAAGAGTAACCCAACAAAAGGATTTAGGAGTTATTTTTGACACCAATCTTTCATGTTCTTCCCACATCTTGTCGAAGGTTGAGAGTGCTCAGAAGATTTCTGGATTTGTTGCCAGATCCACCAAGGAGCTTAGCATTGAGGTCAGTTTGCATCTTTTTGATTGCTTGGTGTTGCCAATCTTGGAATATGCCTCATTTGGTCCCCTCAATATAATGTCTGGATATCACTGATTGAGGGCGTGCAAAGGAGGTTTTTAAAGTGCATGTACTACAGGAAATTTGGTGTTTATCCCCAGAGAGGTTGCGACAATGAACACTTATTGGCGGTGTTTGATAGACTTTCTCTGGGTAAGAGGAGAATTAAAATATTCTTGGGTGCTGTTTTTAAAATGTTGAAGAACAAAATTGATTGCCCTGATATTCTTCATGAATTTCCTTTTGCAATTAACAGATTAAATTCCCGCAACTCAAGAATGTTTTATTTGGCATATCCACGTACTAATCTTTACAAAAATTCGCCAATATATAAACTCTGCTATTATTTTAACTTGTATGCCTCTGATATAGACATTGACTTGACTAGTTTTAATGAATTTAAGAAAATTATTATAAATAAACTAAAATCGACATAGTTACCAGGTAATCTTTTAATATGTTTTATAGGTCCCGTATGTGCGTTCTGAGTGTTTATATATCTTATAATCAATTTTGAAATTTTAATGTTTTTTTACACTGGCATGTAGTCATAGATGTCTTGCTTTAGTGTACATTTTATACTAGTTTTTAGTTTTTAGTTTAAGGTTTATTGTCTTTTTGGCTTAGTATACTTTATTCATTGTAGATCTCTTTAGTTTTAAGTTGGTATCTGTAATTGGCTCTTGTAGCTGTTGATACTTGTGACAAATAAATAAATAAATAATCCCTATTCATACTTACGAGCTGTGTTTTTTCTACATGTAATATACGATTATTATTAGCAAACCAGTTGTCCAAGACAGACATGATCTGAACAACCCGATCATTACATGCCTCAACCTCATAGTATGCTGGCTCACGATACTGTCAAGATCACCGGTGTAAATAACATACAAAAGTGGACCCAGTATTGACCCTTGCGGGACACCTCTTGTTATATTTTTCAGGTCTGATTTAGGTAACATATATGATCTTATTAGACTCAATTGGACACCCCTTATGCTCCATATTTCCAGCTTTTTAAGTAAGGCTTCATGATCTACTGAGTCGAACGCTCGCGAGAGATCTATACACAGTGCCATTGTTGTTTGAGCATATTAGCTGCTTCCAAAATTCCCTCTAAAGTTTAATATATAGCCCTGATTGTTCCTTTACCCTGTCTGAAGCCGTTTTGATTATTTGATAAGATTAAATTGTCTTAAACAAACTTATACAGTCTATTATATAAGTATTATCTTTTCTATATTATTTTGTTGATATTAGATAGTAACGATATTTGTCTATAGTTTTTAATGTTCGTATTGTCCCCTTTTTGTAAATAGCTTTTATATTACTTATTTTTAACTGTTCTGGATATGACCCTGTGCAAAAAACAAGGTTAATGATATGGGCCAATGGCTTTGCTATTAGATCTGCAGTATTCTTCAACAGACACACTGGTATCTCGTCATCCCCCACTGATTTCTTATTATTTAGCGATTTTATACAACCCATCACTTCCTTTCTATCAGTCAGCCCAAAAACAAGACAGTTTTCATTTCGTTTCATATTCTTATAATTGATGTTAGATTGTTGATTTAGATTTGGACAAGCACTGAGAAAGTAATCATTCACCTGATTAAGCAGTTCATGAGATGATACAGAGGGCATCGAGTCCCTTAAGTTCTCCAGAATATTATTATCAGTTTTAGTCTTTTTATTGGTAATTTTTTTAATGAATCCCCATGTTGCCTTTGCTTTATTTTCTGCAGTATTGATGTTATTTATATACGTCATTCTTTTAGCTTTTTTTGCATAGTGATGTTAACGTTTTAGCATAGGTTTTGTATTCGTTTTTTGTTAATTCGCCCCTTAACATTTTTCTCCTCAGATACCTCTTCTTTTGACAAGAGGTTTTTAAGCCCCTTGTTATCCAAGTCTTTGCCCTTATGTTGTTTTTATTTTGATAAAATTTTTTGGGAAAGACCTGGTTTAATTTAGATGTCATTTGATGCAAAAAGAGCCCGGATGCTTCATCAACCTCTACCATTCCCAGTAGCCAGTAGCCCATCCCAATCATCGATCAACAGTTCATTACAAAAATGTTGCCTTCTAGTCTTAGAAAAAATTCGTTTAAAAATACTTTTTGGTGGTTCTTCCGCTTTTTTAATGTTAAATACTAATGTTTGAGCATAGTGATCAGAAAGTCCAAGATCCAAGACCCCACACTCATTAAAACCGTCAAAGTTGATAAAAATATTATCGATTAAGGTGCTAGTTGTTTTTGTGACCCTAGTTGCTGTATATATCTGCTGTGTTAGACCATTAGTTGACATTATATCCAGAAAAGTGTCAGAATCCCTAGTTTTTACAAACAAATTACAGTTAAAGTCCCCTACCAATATAATTTTATACATTTTAAATGTACAATTTATGACACTTAAAATTTCTTGCAAGATTTCCAGAAAAAGATCAAAATTACCCAAATTTGTATGATGCACACTCAAAATAATCAACCTTTGCTCTCTTTCAGTAACCTTTATACACGAACACTTCAATTGTCCCTCTATGCTCATCGTCTCAATCTTTGGAATGCTTACTGCATTGATTCCATCAGCCACTAGTATACAGGTTCCCCCATGTTCCATTTCTTTCCTTGAAACGCAGGATGCCATTTTGTATCCTTCTATTTTGAAATATTTTAATTCTTCTTGTTTTAGCCATGTTTCAGTAAAGCATATTATTTGCGGTTTCGTTGGCATCATATTAATGCTCAATTCAATATCTTTAATTTTATTTCAAATACACTGAATATTCTGGTACATCAACATACACTCCATCCCATCCTTTCCAGAAGTAGGTTCGTCCATCAATATATTCTCAGTCTTTTGTTCTGTCATCACAGATCCGTCATTTGTTTTGGTAGTAATCAGTTTTTTGCCACCTCTATAATCCTTCGAATGTTGAATTCTCAGATCCTCTTTATCATTCAACTTGCTCCGTTCCATCTCTGCTCGTAGCTGTTTATATTCTTCGATCTGTTGTTTAGTTTTGTCAAAACTCAATGCAAAGTTACTATACAGTGGTAGTTTCGTGAGTTCTTTTGCTTTGAAGAACAATGTTCTCACTTGCTGTTCTGTTTCCAAAACTACTTCAATGGCCTCGGTCTTTCAGAATTTTGCTTTCCTATCCGTTTTACTTTAATATTCTTTGTCTCCATGCCTGGACACACTGCATTTATCATGTCCGTGATTTTCGTCTGCAGTAGCAACAGCTTGTATGCTAGTTCCTGATGGATTATCCTTCGCAACTGCATCGTGCCTGACTTTATATTCTGTTGCTGCGAACGTTTGGCGTTCTCCTGTAATATGCCGAATGGTCTCAGTTGTTTGACAGCCGTATCGACACCGATCATCCGCCACCGAAGCATCTTCAATTATGTACTTGAGATAGTTTTTGGTGGAAATTGCTTGATTTTGAATAGCATTGCGAGCAAAAAGCCCTTGGGTTCAGGGGACATTTGTCCTGATATTAGCCAATAGTTCGACGCTGTATTGCCGACCTGATCATGGGTAGCCTCATTAACATGCCTCCTATGTAAGGGCTTTTCCTTCCTCTTTTCTCAAGATCGGTATGATGGCGGTCTTGAACCTGGTGTTCTTTTAAAAGCAGTGGTGTTGAGTCATCTACGTTACAAACTGCCCTATGAACTTCTGAGGAATTCGCTTTCCTATGAAAATAATTGCGCAAATTATTTATTTGCCGATCCAATTGTTTACGTAGATCCGCTAGACGTCTTCCACCTAGATGTCTTGGCAAGGTTGTTCACTCCACTGCGCTCCTCGGATGGCGTTTGTGTGCTCTTGTAAGTAAGGTTCTTGTTTTCCGCTGGATATTTTCAATGTCAGTGTCCAAGACCTGAGACGGCATAAGTATTGATATCCTTGCAGATATTTTTGCTGTTAAGTTGAGTTTTTGCCAGACGTTTTATCCTTCTAGTAAATTATTCTGTTAATTCAGCCATAATTGCGCCCCATGTGCTATGTGCATTGTTTATTTCATTCCGAGATTCCGAGGTACTTGTAAAATTCATTTCCCTTCAGTGCCTCGATGTTCTGGCCGTTCCTAAGTTCAAAGTGACCTGGACATACTTCACCTAGTACGATGTTCACTGTACGGCACTTTTCCAGTCCAAACCGCACAATCCAATATCCATGTTCTACGATCTTGAGTTTTAGATCATGCATATAGAGCAAATGATTGACTTTCTCTCCTGCCTCGTTGTTGTTTTTGATATTGTATACATAGGAAGTAGATTTCAGTGGGTGGGATAGAGGGTTCATCACAATACAGAACCATAGCGGGCTGAGGGCGTCTCCTTGAAATATACCTTTTTTTATTGGTATGTTTTCGGTGGTAATCCCAGCTTCATTAAAATATATTTTCGTTTGCCAAGATGTCATGGATTGCCTTAAAAAGTTAACAAAGTTAGTAATGTTAGCATTATTATTATTGTGATTTAGCCTTACGGCATTCACACTCCCTCTAACGGGAACATGCACTATTATTATTATTATTAGTATTATTATCATATCATTTTATTTTCTAGAGAATCCAACGCAATTACATGTAATGATGACTATTTGATTAAATCGGACTTCATAAGTAACGAGGAAGTTGATATTAAAAGTGAAGATGAAGAGGACATTTCAGATTCCAAGTAAGATATTGAACATTGTGTTATTCATTCACTAGTTTTATGCATTATGAGTATGGGGGTTGTTACTTCCGGTTAAACCACCACAAATTTCTTCAATTTATAGGCCATGATTGGCAATAATTTCGTATTTTCTATATTTTACTCTGCTTTTATCCCCGACCTCGTAGCTGAACTCCTCCTTTTTTTTTGGCAAAAAACCCGTCTCTATTTTTTTTTATTTCTTTTTATTTCGTTTTATGATACTTTTATTAACTTTCCGAACAATTTTTCACGTTTTTTTTTCAGTTTTTTCTCATTTTTTCGAAAATTTTAGGTATTTAGGGGGTGGGGGTATAATTTCCCCCCACGAGATACGTGGAGTAGGGCATTATATCTTATGTTAACTGTTTGCAGGGAATATTAAAATTAATCCTTGCCAATGGAGTCGGGGAGTCGATTAAGCCGTTAATCAGCTTAAAAATGAAGCATAAGTCGAAGACCCCTCATCTAGATTCCAGTGTGCTTAAATTTACTGGAACTGGTAATGTTTCGTGTTATTGTAAACAACCAAAAATTTTTTCTCAAGTAAAAATCTACAAACATCGGGTCATTTAATGACCCTTTTTTGAATGAAAAGTAATTGATCTCACTAGTTGAACGCTCAAAAATATAATGTAACCGATGTTTTTGCTGTTTTTGCGTAATACTCCTGAACCTGTGTTTTTGAGGTTAGAGGCACCTAGTTTTCTGTGAATATTGGCGATATGAATTGTTACCTTTGTAAATCTCCCTGCATAGCTAAAGAGGACAAAAACTGCACTTTTGGTTTCAACTGCGACAACTGTAGTCAGCCAATATGTAAAACTTGCAGTGGACTAAAAATTGCCACGGAAATAAGAGCAGTGTTACTGCAAATTCGTACCTGCATATTCTGGTGTCCTCAGTGCAAGGAGGACATCCTTAGTAACGCCCCAAAGCCCTCTGCAAGCCAGCAGCAACTTAATACCTTTGATATTTTCTTTACTCGAACAGATTGTTTATTATCTGTATCCTACCGGTAACTTGGCCGTGGAGTAAATTATGATATATTAAGATCAGAGTCTGTAATTAATTGGTGGCTATAATAACGTTAGATCTAACTAGTTTTTTCTATATATTGTTTTTGCGGCAGTTATCAACGAAGCTTAATTGAACTGAATCACCATAGTTAGTTAGTTATACGACATATGTGACGGATCATGATTCGAGGGCCGTGAATTAGTCTTTAATTAGGTGATTACTCGATCTAATTGAACTTAACCTATAACGAGAAGTTATTTGCAGTATCGCTGACTTTCAACATATTTTACTGACGTTCTTTTTATTAATGCTTTGAGCGATCGTCATTACTTACAACTGATTATTTCGGAATTTATTTAGATTAAGCGTGTGAATTATTTCACCGAGTAAAGCCTATATTTTTTTGTTTAAGAATACAGTGTAACCATAAGAATTGATTGACTGAAATTTTCTCCAATTTAATCCTTCTTTTTCCTCCTGACCAGCTGTGATATTTTCTTATTAGGTAATAAAACCAATCCTTGTTTGTTTATTCACCTGTTTTATTTAATTAGAACTTAAGCGAATCTTCAACAGGACAGGCCGCTTCCGTAAGTATCTGTTTTTATCATTAGCGCTCAATAATTGAAACGTTCTTGATTATTTTTGATTACTTTTTCTATATTTGTTTACCTTTTTAGTCGTTTTTTATTAGTTTTTGAATATTTGTCCTCATGGACTTAAGTTGTTTTCTTTGGTTAATTCGGGTACTTGCTTTATACCGACTTTGATTTTGATTAATTTTCGGATAATTATTTTTTTCCATTATTAGTACTGATAAATTGCCGGTATATATATTTAATCTAATTTTCTAACTCATGTTTGTTGTCTTATTGATCGATTTGCCGGATAGAAATAAATAAAATTTTTGGTATTCATTTATTTTTGTAGCGAAGCTTAAGCTAAGTTTTATATTTCAACTATGGGGAAATTCTCGCATGTGCTGTCTAAAAGCCCGTGGCGCCTTAAATAAATCAACCCGCACCCTACTCTCCGGCATTTGAGCTAGGGCCTAAATTATACTAATTTTACAGCTCGTTTTAGCCTACGCATTGACATACTTTATTTCATTAAACATCTAATTTTTAAATTTTCGAAATTATTTTATTTGTTCCTTCGATTTGAGATTATTTACTCTCAGTTCCTTCTAAGCTGGAGTGAAAGTTTGCGTCCATTAGAAGGACAGAAAGGGCGTAATACATTTTTGGCGCCCAACGTGGGGCTTTCGGCATTGATATACGCTAGACAAAACGACTCGTGACACGCATTATAACAATTTCGAATTTGCTTATACATATAAAGAAAAATAATGAGATTGTTTCGCAAGCATAAAATTGCATTGAATTTAAATTAGTAATAATAGACTTGACAACGGCGCAGTCTATAGCTTCAAAGAATCGATGACGTTTCGCCCATGCGCCACGCGACTTTGGATTCCCGTGATATACCTAACTGAGATCGAGATTCGAGCGGCAGCGACAGATATTATTTTAACTTGCCTTGAGTTGTTGACATTTTTACACATGTGCAGCCGTCATTCAGCCCTCTCTTCCTTAGAAAGTTTATTACTTTTTCTGGCTCTAAATTAATTTCAGACGTTTCAAATTTTATTGAGTTTATTTTATTATTGTTCTATAGTGGTTACCATTGAAACCTTCTAAAACAGGTATAGTCGATGTAGAGTGCTCATTTCATTTTTACAACTTGGCAACCCTAGACCCTAGCACCTAGTCACTTAGTCACTTCACTTACCATAAAAAAATCTCTTCTGTACTTGCATCCTCAATAGATTCATAATATCTATAATAGATAATAGGTTTGTTCTAGCATGAAATTTCGGACGGTTTGAAGCCAGTTTAGTGGATAGACCAACTGCGCATGTTCGTCCGAGACTTGGTTACAAACGGTTTGATTTTCATCTGCTAGAACGCTTATTTCAGGTGACAATTACCGTGACTGATATTTCGTTGTTTTGACGGTTTTCAACTAGTTTGCAAACTGGATTTTGTTGTTGCTAGAACATCTGACTGGTAGTCGGAATTCTGGTTTAGTTTTGCTAGAACGCGTATACTACTATGCGCAAACTCCGGATAGTTTTGTACCATTTGAAATCGCTGCTAGAACAAACCTATTATGTATCTACTGTATACCTACATCTATTTTTCAGTACACACACTGTACTTAAATTTTTAATAATCGTGTTATGATAAGTTACTGCGTATAAAATAGAAATATTCGGTAATTACCTAGAATCGTTTCTTTCGAATTCACTATCCATCCATTAACTTAAACTTACAGAGACACAGATTCAGTAATCCGTAATGGCACTCACGCTGAATTGCTGCGTTGCCAGTTGCAATTGTTTTGTTATTTGTAACGTTTAATACCAGGTTTCTGACCTACCTATATTATATATATATTTTTTTAAATTAGATTTATATGGGATAGATTAAGATTGACATTTCCTCAAAGTGAGAGAGTAATAATTATAGACCGAGAGCCAAGAGTTAAGAGGCTGTCTCCCATCATGTTCCACTCAACAAGTTTTATTAACACGCGGTATTTAATTTTTAGGCCTGTGGCCCATCTGTAGTTTGTAACAGTAGGGGCCCCATGATACCCCACAGTAAGAGGCCCCTCGGGAAATTTCCCGTTCTCCCCCCCCCCATCCGCCGTTACTCCTGTCTGTCTGTCTTTCAGACATCGTCTATCAAACTCAACCGACAAGGATAGACATGAAAAATAGACAGTTTGAACACATGAGACATTAAATTGAAATGTTTTATTCGAATTCGGTCCTTTAAATGATTGTTTAATAATTATTCTTGATAATTTAATAATATATATTTTTTTATTTTAGCCATGGCATGCTTGACCACGGAAGTTCGAAACTTCCGCGTTGTTAAAAATTGCTCTGCTGATAATAACTCCTGAACGTGTGAAGTTATCGATATGCGGTTTAGAGGTTTTTCCTGCAAATTTGATCTACTTTTTGTTTCTGTTAAAATGATTATATCATTATAGTTGAAATTTCAGAGAAAAATGGAAAAAACTATGAACTTTTGAACTGGCGCCCCCTAGCGGGAGCAGCAAAACTAATTTGTCATGGGTATATTTTGTTCTTAATAAACAAGGTTTCCTCTCTCCAGCGAGACCAAGTTTGCTCAAATATGTTGAGTCAAACTAAAGTTATAGACATTTCAATCAGTCAGACTTCTCCCTTGCCCCGCCCCCTTATTTGATGTCCTACAATCAAATGTGAGGAAACAAAAAGATGCAGAATTTCACGAAGATTACAGCGGTGGTATTCTTTTAACAACTTATAATAAAACATTTTCGAGTAAAACACATTTTTCTACCCGGCCATAGCTATTACGCCCCCTAGCGGTAGAGGTATGAACTTGAAAATTATTTCCAGTGTTTTCTTTTGGTCACATTAGTTATATAATTTTTTGCCGCAAGTCTCTACGATTAGTAGTTTCTCAGATACGGCGGCTTACCTCGCTTATTTGCCCACCCTGTACAGGGTGTCCCAAATTCGAGCCTCATCATTAGGATCTCGGAAACTAGAAGAATGCAATTTGATGCTGATCAAAATGCCACCTTAAAAGTTAAAAAATTCCGAATACTTCCGAAGATATTTAGAAAAAAACCGAATATTCGCGATTTAATTTTCATTTTTTTATGACTCTATTTGAATAGATACAAAATAAATTTCATATTCTCATTGCTACTTTTTCTGTTCTACAAGATGGTGTTATCAGATTTTCAAACCGACGTTTCGTCTTTGAGCTGCCAGAATTAACTTTGTTTTTTTTTAAATACGGCCCTGGATTTTTTTATTACGGACTTTAAGAGCTTCTAACGTCCCAAAACCAATGATGTATCGCACTTATTCGAAAAAATCATTTTAAGGATTTCCTGGTAATATCTTACCCAAAATATGTTTTCTTTCTCTCTCTAACACATGAGTTCTTTTGGAAAATGCCATTAATATGAATTTTTCGAATAAGTGCAATACATCATTGACTTTGGGTATTTGTATTGACCTGTTTTTTTTAATGGTCAATATTCCGAACCCTTTCTAATCTTTTTTGTCAATTTTTATATCTTTATTTCATTTGACCGATTTTTGCGACCTGAAATACATTGGTTTTGAAGAATACCCCCTTTTCTGTACGCCACTGAAGTACCTCTTAGCGAAGTTCTTTTTAATCCCAATACCTTAAGCCCTGACATATCCAAAATAAAAATCCTTTGAAAGTAAAAAACTTATTAAGCATTTAAAAAGGTTCCAATTTAATTTTGCCTACAGTGTATGTCGTTTTTTTTAATGAATATATATTTTTTTAGGTTCATAAAATGCGAAACTGCCCATAAACCTGAACATCCTTACCAGTCGAATCGCAAAGGAGATATCAAACAGCATTCAGTCAGGTCTTTGAAGTGTTCTTATGAAGCTCCAAGGAATGAAATATCTAAGCATCATGTCAACAACCACCAGATTAATCACCAAGACGAAGACACAAAAACTTGGCATAAATGTCCAGAGTGCCCCTTTAAAACAATCTACAAAAGTTATTTATCACAGCATTCCTTAATTCATAAACCTGCTGATGAAGTCCAGTGGTTTCATTGTTCACAATGTTCATATAAAACAAATCGGAAAAGTCATCTAAATTCTCATGTGAAGACACATAAAACTGCTGATCAACACGGTGAAGATGCAGCAGTTTGGCATAAATGTCCAGAGTGTCCATATAAAACAATCTACAAAAGTACTATATTACGACATTCCATAATGCACAAACCTGCTGATCAAGCTCAGTGGTTTCATTGTTTAAAATGTTCATATAAAACAAATCGGAAATCTTCTCTAATAAACCACATGAAGACACATATAAATGCAAATCAAAAGAGCGCCGACACTAGAATCTGGCATAAATGTCCAGACTGTCACTATAAAACAATTTACAAAAGTAATTTAAAAGAGCATGCCGTAATTCATAAGTCTGCTGATCAAATCGAGTCGTTTCATTGTTTAAAATGTTCATATAAAACAAATCGAAAAAATGATCTAAGATACCACATGAAGACACATATAATTGTTGATCAACACGGTGAAGACGCAAGAGTTTGGCATAAATGTCCAGAGTGTTCGTTTAAAACAATCCACAAGAGCTATTTAAAAGGGCATACTATAATACACAAGGCTGCTGATCAAACCCAGTGGTTTCATTGTTTAAAATGTTCATATAAAACAAATTGGAAAAGTAATCTAAAATGTCACGTGGAGACACATATACCTACTGATCAAAAACGCAAAGACAAAAGAGCTTGGCATAAATGTCCACAGTGTCCCTATAAAACAATCTACAAAACAAATTTATCACGCCATTCCATAATTCATGAGCCTGTTGATCAAGTCCAATGGTTTAATTGTTTAAATTGTTCATATAAAGCAAAATGGAAAAACGATCTAAGAAAACACATGAAGGCACATAGAACTGCTGATCAACATGATGAAGACGCAGGAGTTTGATATATGTTCAGAGTGTCCCTATAAACAATACTCAAAAGTAATTTAACAAAGTATAACATAATTCATAAGCCTGCTAATCAAGTCGAGTGGTTTTATTGTTTAAATTGTTCATATAAAAGGAAGCCACGTGAAGACATATAGAACCATAAGTTTTGGCTGCCTTGAATGATAATAATTTAATTCGATATGAACTTTCAAATACTTTGTGGTTTTATTTTATTTTATTCACAATTTTAGATAGTCAGATACAACATTTGGTTCTGTTAAGAACTTCCTAAAGTTCTATAGCATCCGTGATCGATATTTTTGCCATATTTGTACTAAGGAAGAGTAGATAATATTCTAAGTTTTTGCGGATAGATTGAAACTATCACTTTCGTTCCTGCGCAATCGCGCCATGTCTTCGCGATTCAATCAGAAAGTAGAAAAAACTGTTATTTTATTATCGACGTGTTTAAAATGTGTTCCGTTGTTTTGACAAATTGTGGCAAGAGTAGTGTGTAATAAATGTTGTGTTTAGCATCAATGTGTTCATCAGACCTTTGTGTATATTTGTACCTAAAAAGCAGGTGGATTCTTTCATTAATGAACCAGTGATGAGCAAAAATGTCTTTTAATCAGTGGGTTTAGGAATTTAAAACGTTATCACTAGTATCCCTGAACGAAGACAATATATGCAGGTGGAGTTTTAACGTATCGCTATTTGGACGAATCTTGGAATAGTCAGTTTTGATTCCCATTTACAAATTAATAATTGTTGTAGTTTTTGAGTGAGTGTTACGCTGTTTGTGAACGTTTAGACGGTTTTATCATTGTTGAATGTATAGACAATTTTATCATTGTTGAATATTTGTAAATACTGTTTGTTGTCTAATCGACTACTGACATGGGTAGTACACTGCTCAGCCAGCTCAATATACATTTAGTTCTGTAATAACGCAAATTTAACATCTAAAATTCCATCAGTATGGAACTGTCATGCTGTAAATGCTTTTGTAGGTGTATATTTAAACGCAGACCTAAAGGTGAGGATGTGTTTGGCGCCTCGTGTGATCTTTGTTCTAAATCTTTTGATAATAAATGTGCAGAAATCTCATCATCGGAAGAGGATGCTTTAGTTCTAGTTAACCGAAAACTTTTATATTACTGTAATTACTGCCAGCGCCGTATGGTTGACAACAAAAATGACGAAAACATTAAGAAGCTTTCTGAGGCCTATGATAAAGTTAAAGCTGAATGTGGAAAAAAGGAGGAAATAATCGAAAGATCACAGGTTAACTTTGAGAGCGATAAAGTATGGCAACTTTTCCTAAGAAAACCTACCTATAGATGCGAACGGCAGCCAGTAATGTAGTGGAGAGCTAGGTTCATGGATCCTCGGTACACTTTAGTAAAAATATTGGGCACCACTTAGTTAATTTTGAATCAACTAAGAAAAATCCAAAATGTTGTTAAATGCTGAAAAGTAATTCTTGGAGGAGCTTTTCAATAAGGCATGATATTTCCCCAAAATAAATACTTTATTCTTTCCCTACTAATGAGGAGATACCTTGATATAAAACAATAATGATACAGTACAATTACAATCACATGTATAAACAATAAAGCAATAGAAAAAAGGTTTACATAATATTGACTATTATCAACAATGTTGTCAGCCGCAAACTGTTAGGCAAATATTCAGAGCATACCATTGATTTGTATAGGAGTGGATAAGCAATATATAGACCAAACATGACAAATTTACGACCGCCAAATGTAAACAAAGATATTTTAATTTGGACTTGCGCATTAGAAAATTAGTAGGAGCTAGCTGTTGCACCGTGAAGGTAAATAGGCAGGCCCGGACTTCGAAAGTGTTTATTTCACCAAATATTCGGTAGAGGAGTCTTGCCGATTGTGAAATGGGCCCCAGTTAGCATAGTGAAACGAACAATAAGGTGTAAATAAGTAATACTTATAATAATTAGACTTACTTGAAATAGGAAATCCCGGGTATTTTGCCTCTACTACACAACCATACACTTTCGGGATTCTATTTTGGTAGCATCGCCCATTGTTTATGTGCGTATTGTTCAATTTAAACGAAAATCAAAATAGGGTACGCACAAAGCACAAACGTGAACCACTAAACTAAAACTAATTAAGCAACTACAGACACTAGGTCCAAAGAAAGTAAAAACTCGAATTATTAACTCAAAACGCCGCGCCGTCAAAACGAAAACACGTCAAAGACAAAAGCCAAGTTCGATCCTGACTGACGCCTGCTGAGACGGCAAGTGTTTTAGTGCGCATGACAAAACGGTATCTTCTTTGTTTACGTTTTTCCATTTTGCGTCGATATTGTCATGCGCAGAAACCTGTTTTTTCGCCCATAGGTTGCCACTTTTGAATAGTGCGACAGACGGCTATTGCTTATCCACTCCTATACAAATCAATGGAGCATACCCAATAATAGGTCACTAGACTGTTGGTAGATAGCGCAGGGTTTAAAATTCATGAATTTTATTCTGCCGCAATAATATAAAATAAAATATGTGTATAATCACTCAATCTATAGATAATTTAAATTTGCCGAGACAGCCTTACAAATAAAAATAAATGGTATGACTTACAACTTATGAAGTAGGCTTTTCTAAGTTAAATTTATTCTCCAAACTTATACCAGTATTATTATATGTACAGTCCATGCAACTCCAAACCACTTCAAATCAGAGACTGATTTCTCCAAACTTGGTATGCCACATCCAGCCAATGATAACAACAAGGGCATAACATGCAAATGGGGGTTTAATAAATCTAAGACACGCAAAGTAACCCAAAAACACGCTGGATAGGATATCGCAGTTAGGCTAAGCAATATACCTGTGCCAGAGCGATACCCATAGAGAGAACCCTAAAAACAATTGTTTGTCTAAGCAAAAGGTAAATATCTTACATTGAAATGATTACTCATAACCTAACTAGTTTTTCATCTTACCTATAGAACTGTCTGTAGGGCCTATAGCCTGGTAATAGCCAGCTGAACAAAACAAATAGTGTTCATTCTAGAGATTTCTCCAAAATCAATAATCGACCATTCCAAAGATCAGCAACAGCAATACATAAATTATTCTAGAAAAATTGGAAAATACAATTAATTCCACTGAAAGACTGCATGAAAAATTTTGTGACTTACCACGTGGAGGTTGGATTCCAATAACTTTTATAGGTAACCTCCATGGCCCTGGTTCGAGTTAAAAAACTTAAACGTAGCAAAAATATAAAATAATGACCTCAATTATTTAAACCAGTCCATGAGGACTTACACCTCGGCCTCGAAGAAGCCACAATGGGATATCGACCCGTCACCTAGACGACACGGCGCCCAAAAGAAAGAACCTGGAACCAATTTCGCACCAGTGTTGCCAACCATAAATCAGAAAAATCCGTACAAGAGTCCTCAAAATTTCCGTGTCGCAGAAATGTAGCTTAAAAAAGGTTACTGTAAACGTAAAATCGATTGTATATCGAAGAGTTAAGCTGTTTGAAGAAAGATGGCACTGAGTTGAAATGTTCATTTAGAAAATAAATAGAATATGACGTCATACATGCACCACTCCGGATTTTTCATGATGGTAATTAAGATAAAATAATTCAATAGTTGCTTACGACGCTTAAAATGAGAAGCAGAGAAAGTCTTCTTATTGTACCTGTCCAATATGGTTAGATAGGTGCACATCCACCGTTTCTCCAAATGAGTTTGGAAGGTTGACAAAGATGTTGTCCAGGCAGGCTTCTCCTCTTGTACATTCATGGGTTGAAAGCCATATGTGCCCAGTGTATCGCAAAGTTGGCTGGCATTGGCCTCTTTGGTTAAAAAGTGCACATTAAAGTCACCTGCCAGGACAGCATCCCTCCCTCCAAGGTGTTCAACTATACACTCTACTGCCTCCATAAAAGTACCAAAATCGCCAGAGGCGTGACCTATAAAAAGACATTACCAAAATATTGTGAGCTTTTAAAAGTATACAACATGTTTCAATATGCTTCTCTCTTTATTTTATCAAGCATTGTAATTGGATCGAATTCCAAGTTTTCTTTTACCAGGATACAGGTTCCGCCTCTATCAAAGTCGCTTCTAGCAAAAAAGGCCCCCGTTATGTATCCTTCCATTTTAAGAGCAGTTATTTCATTAAAATTTATTCAGGGAGTTGATATGTATGAGAGCTTCAGACAAAATGATCTTTTATAGCTTACATTTACATCCTGATCCTGAAGTAAACGGTTGTGATATGGTTATATACCAGACAAAGTCACAATCATCCCAGAATGTACTGGCGAATTGCCCATTCGGGGCAGAGCCATATTGAAAGAAATAATCTAGGGACAGCCCCGCAACTCTGAGCAGAGTAATGTCAGTTGCCTAAATTCACTTTTCGCATGGCCCTCCGCCACCGATTGCCCACCGCTCGCTACGGGGCTCAAGAAAAGGAAACTAACCAGGTGCTAACCCAAGACATACCCAAAATCAGGAAAAAAACTGTGATATATAACCTTAAAAAACTGGTTGTATCGCGAAGTACATGAAAACAGTTGACGGCTCAGAGTTGCGGGGCTATCCCCAGACATAAATCAAGTTTTCTTTATTATTCTCGTTCTCGTTGTTTTGAAACTGATCAGAGTGGTCACTGGTCAGGTGTCAGGTCGGCAGTGTTGCCAAAACTCACGGTTAATCGTGAGATTACACCATTTTGGAAAATATCTTACGATTTCACGAATCACATAGCGTTTCTCACGATTTTTTTTTATTTTACATCAAATTTTATAAACTTTCCAAAAAAATTATGTTTTTTCATTCATAGCAAACGTCACAAATATATTAGGTTAAGCGTTAAGTCTCTCGCTGCCACTGGATTAATTTTATTGAAATTCGGGGAAGTCCCGAACTTCGAACATTGCTATTGCCTTTGTTTATATAGGGAATAGTTATTCAACCTCGAACTGAAAAAAGGCCTCATCGCTAGATGGCGTCCGGCCTGAAATGTGCCCATTGACGAATTTCAAGAAATTACTACGCGTCCTACGAGAAACGTTGCGAGGAGGGAGTTCCTACATTTCTATTGGTGCATTCCCAAGGGCTGTTACCTGGTGGCGCGGAGTGGAGAGTGGAGCCGCGTGGACGAGTGTTCGTAATAATTCCGAATATCTCATTGTTTATTTTTATATTTTCCGCCATTGTTCAAGTTGAACAAGCTTTACTTTGTAAAATGTTTGTGTTTGGGTTGTAATGATTAATTTTGGGCTGAGTAAATTGCGATTATCTATCTACGTTTTTTTTCTAGGTAAGTACAAAAGTACCCACTTCCTTTGTTTTGTAGTTTTTGTCGGAAATCAGAGTATTGCAATAGCAGTTTCGAAGTTTAATAAACAGAACAGGTTTAATTAAATACGATGAACATTTTTATAATAATCATATATATGCAGATAGGGTTAGGGTAAATCTTTACATCTACTTTTTTATATCCATCAGTATGCTTTCTCATAATAACGTTTATTTTGTACGTAAGTACATAGTAGATGTTGCACGTCTAGGTGTCTATGAACAGTTTTGAATAGTTAATTAATTGATTGATAGGCATGTATAAGGAAGGATGACAAATGTATGGAATGAATATTTAATTTAATTAATAGCATATTATGATGTAAGTGTATAAGAGCACTTTTAAAGCACGCGCGTTTAGATTTCTTTAAATTTACTTTTTTGGGTTGTTCCACATTTGTATTGTTTAAATTGTTTCAGTTTTTGACAAACAAATTCTTTACAAACTAAGTCAAAATTACATTAGATTTTAATTTGTTTCAGATAACGTCTATTTTGAGAGCATCAATTTGTAAAGGAACATCCCCTGGGCGAGAAAGCTTTCTTTGATCGCTGTGCCTACAAAGTATGTCTTCATCATTGGTGCCAAATATTTTCCCATTAAATGTGGTTCAAGAAATCTGAGCAGTTAAATTTTTAAAGAGTGCTTTTTGTGTACTCTTTACTTCACCTTCATCAATAGGAGAAGACTTATCCACAAACTACAGGCCTATGGAATTACAAACAGTGCACTTTTTTGGTTCACTGATCACCTGGAGGATCGCTCCCATGTGACTAGAGTGAATAATGCGTCCTCAAATCCGTTTGATAGTGAGATAGAGGTGCCGCAGGGCAGTGTTCTGAGCCCCCTTTTGTTTGTGCTATATGTCAATGACCTAGACCGAGTTTTAAATTATACATTTCTAAGTTTGTTTGTGGACAATATGTTGATCTGTGTATGTGGGAAGGATTTTAATCAGGTAGTAGAGACTACGAAATCAAAACTTGACATCCTTTATAACTCGTTGTGTGTAAATAGGCTTAGGTTAAAAAAAAAGACAAAGTACATGGTTTTTTGGCTCTAAGCAGAATTGTAATAGATTTTTAGAAAATAATTATTGGGTTAAGATAGATATCTA
This sequence comes from Pissodes strobi, assembly GCA_016904865.1. Taxonomy (NCBI): domain Eukaryota; kingdom Metazoa; phylum Arthropoda; class Insecta; order Coleoptera; family Curculionidae; genus Pissodes; species Pissodes strobi. The sequence goes on from MU184534.1 coordinate 84,750, forward strand.
ATAGCCTATTTGAAAATGCATCTAGGGGTAGTCTTAGATTCTCAGGTTAATTTTTCGTTACATGTAGATCATATTAGAAAAAAAATTGGAAAAGATAGAATTTTTTAGGAGAATAGCTGAGATTCTTAGTCACTGGAGTCGTGTTCTTATATATAATACCATTATATATATCCGCATTTCAATTACTGTTTTTCATTGTTGATATCAAGTAAAAAGGCTGATATACAAAGACTCCAGTTGCTACGAAATAAAGCTATGCGCATTATATTATTCTGTACACATTATACTCCCATTAATTTGATGCTAAAGCCACTTAGATGGCTTTCAATACAGCAAAGCATAGATATGTCCAATGTACTATTTATTTATAAAACAAAAATCAATTATTACCCGAATAAGCTGATTTGAAGGTGATTCATGTTTATCCCACCGGGAATTCATAATTAATGTTTTATTAAGGACTTTAATATATAAACAATGTAAGTCATATTCAAAATGCGAATTGACGTTATAATTTTTTTATTCACTATCCACTTTTATTCACGGAGTAAAAAACAACATTTTAATATTACTCCAAGAGTTATTTTTAGTTACTTAGTATTCGAAAAAGTTGTTTGCTGTTTTTTTTAACTGGAACATAAAACTTTAAATATATATTATATAATTGTATATTTCCAATTTACTACAATTAAGGATTTTTTCACAGTGTAAAAAAGTAATATTATTCTAGCGAGTTTGAATTTTTTAAATTAAAAAGTAAGTTTTATGGACCAATATTGTTTGGCACGAAACATGATTTTGAATATGATTTGACAATTTTAAATATATATACATATATAAATTTTTAAATACTAATAAATGAGATCTGAAAATCATCTTATATTTAAATAAAGATAAAACATTAATCGACTGATTATAATTAATTTATTAGTTGATTCTTATTAAATGGTGATGCTTTTAGGTTGTATCTATGTTAATGTAGTCCAATTACGTTTCGATATTTAAGTAATATTTATAAGTACTTATTTATGGAGTTGTAGTCGATCTAATCTCTTGATACATCAGTTTATCACAATCCCAATAAACACAAGTACATCTTTTGAATGTACTAAAGACAAAAACTGTGGACGTAATGTACATCTTTTATACATACGGTTTCATCCATTTTACATCTTTAAGACGTATTTCATTGGTCCAAATTCCAACGTTTTTAACGTATTAAAGACGTATTTTATATAGCCATAAAGACCAAACTGAGACATCTTATAGACGTATTTAAGAAGCTTTTTTTGTACGTCTTATTGATAACTAAAATAAATTTTATTAGTTGGATCATGAAAATTGATACTGGCCTTAAAACTGTGTATACATGGCAATAAGATTGTTCTGACCTTCCTCGATTATTCTGTCATTTTTAAACACATTAAGATTTGGGGATGTTTAGAAGTTAAGAATGTCAATAGTTACAGGGCATCCTAAAAAAGTGTGACATGAACACGTATGGGACATTTTGTACTTGTAAATTTATTTTTACCATAACAAACCCTTCTAAACATCCCCAAATCATGTTTCTTTTTCAATAAAATTTTCTTTATGTTTAAGTAATTTAAAAGTAATTATCCTTTCCACTTGATAAGATGCCAATAATACAATTTATATTTGGGCCAAGTAAATCCATTTAGTTTTATCATTTTGGTTCATAGATAAAAACATTATGATTTTATCTCAATCAATCCTAAAATATAATTAATCAAAAGCCTTTTAATAAACATATTTCCTTTATCAAGAAAAACATTCGTAACAAAACTTTCCTTTAAAGTAAAACTACAACATCAAATCAAAAACAAGTTAATTGAAATTTTTATTATCATTAAAAAGACCATACATGAAGATGCCTTGATTACTTATAATGAATAAATAATGTTTCATTTATTTTTCGCACGGCCCCTGTCGCCAGCCCGACGTAACCACGCTGCAATACTAGTCTCTGTTTCCTTGCTGTCTTTTGCTTTCTGACATTTTAAGGAAGACTCTAAAATGATAAAAAGAGCCAAACTACTTAATTGAAAAATGACAAATGTCACAAACACAGTGGTAGTTGCACATATTATACTGTGTCAGAACAGTAAATTCAATAACGAACAAGGAATGGTACTTTTTCTTTACAAATATGAAGTTTGACATAAGATATTTTAAATTGATAACAATGTAAGTAGCTGCATAATACTCTTAACTTAATAAAACTGAAATATATAATAATTGTACGTCAAGCTGCATTGGCAACTACTGCAATTTGCATGGATCACAATAACCCTCAATACGAGGATATACTATATAAATTCAATATGAGGATATACTATAAAAATAATAAAAAAAGATAATTAGTTTACTTACCAATTAAAAGTTTGGATACTTCTAAATTAATGAAGCTTTTTTTATCTCGCCTACCCAGCCAACTATATTCCATTGCTAACTCATTTGCCATTAACAGGCTTAGGGATCGCTTTATGTACTCATAGTTATTATTTCCTCCAACTCGACACATTTCATTTACCTAGAAATAATTATTACTATTATTAAAGCAACAAGTGTAAAACAGTAGTTTATGTAACAAGTGTATCAAGTGATACTTTTTTTTATGAATGTGAAGACTGACTCCGGCAATCGCATGAGTAAAAAAGGAAGCTTATACACGTTTCATAAAATATTTTTTCTATAAATGAATACTTAATGATCACTTTTTTGCTGTAAATTTTACCCCTTAAAATTATTTTGATTCTAAAAACAAAATAGATTTCTGTAATGTTAGTGACGATTCTTATTGGCTATAACAGGCGTCATAGAAATGCGCCTGTAAAACAGGATCAAGGAGGCATAATAAGATTTCATAAGATGGAAAAAGTACCCTTTTATTCACACTTTTTGGTAAAAAAAAAACTACAGAAGGGTCTAGAAGAAGTTATGGATCAGTGCGTGTCACGTGGATTTGTTAATGAAGCCTTCAGGATGCATTGTACAATAAATAACTGTTGCACAAGCTTGCATATTTTAATATGTTTCAGAAGGTTGTTAAAGGTACTTTTTGCTTGATTGTAGACAAAAAAAAATAAACAATCATAATAAACAGTCACTTTTTGTACCAAAATGAACTAAAAAATTTAATTATTTTTCAATGGATATAAAAAATAAATAAAAAGTACATACAGCATTTTTGAAGTTTTCTTGTTGTTTCAGGTACTCATTTAATTCATTTAATTCTGCACTCGTTTTAAGAGGTAGAGAAAATATCCCAAATATAGATTTATCTTGATTAATTTCCAAGCCTGCTCCATTATTACCATTTATTTTAAGAGCTCGGACCTCTTCCAATATGTCTGTTAGCATCTTCTTCATAAAGTACTGGCTTTGCAGGATTTCTTTCATATATTCAACTAAAAATATGATTTGGTTATTTGTTTACTGTATGTCTACTAAAGCTACAAGTGTGCCTAATTGTAGTCCTTTTGTTTTTAATTTGTCAGATTTTGAAATAGCGATAGAATTCTTTTTTGACCTAGGAAGTCAATTTATGAAACGAATTCGAGTTTTTGGAAAATTTGTTATTAAGCTATGTAGCCAAAAATACTATCAAGTATTATTAAATTTTCAAAATTATTATTATTTTTTAATAGAAATAGCTTGTGTGTGTGCTATTAAGATTTATTCTCATTTTCAGAGATAGGTAATGTAATGCATGTTTTTGAGATAAAAATGGGTTCTAAAAATTAAAAAACAACAAAATATGCAAGGTTCTATTTTAAAAAACAATTGTTAAAGTTCACTTCTCAACCGAAAGAAAACCTTGACATTGTGATCGGTTGTAAAAAATTACAAGAACAAAGTTTTTTCAACTTACCAGATGCACCACAGGATGAGCACTTATTTACATTCTGTATTCCTGTATTTTTGCTTACTGAGGATTGCATTGATGACATATCTGCATAACTTGGATTATTAATATGGTTTGTCGACATTGATTTATTAGTTTGGGCTGTTGGTGTCGGATCTTCCAGTGCTATAAATTTATAAAAAAAACTATCACTTACTCAAAAATACATATTATTACTTATGAAATATTTTTTAATGTCGAATACTTATCTACCTTTTGAAAAACTTGAATGTTTTCTTTTTATTTTTGGTGGTGTTTTGAGGACACTGTTGTATGCTTCATTTTCTAATTCTTCATCTGATGAGGAAATTCGTCTGGGCCTTCTTACACATCTATCCTCATTTCCTGATGATGAATTTAAATCACTCGTCTCTTCTGCTTTTTTACACTTCTCTCTTGCCTGTTGATAATTGCCTGTAAGCACATAAGTATATAAACAACTGCATTTTAAAAAG
>MU184534.1:89232-106810 GCA_016904865.1 Pissodes strobi
AGTCTTAATTTTAAATGATGGCCAGCAGGTGTTTACCTCCTGGTGAATCTTGATTGCCTGTGTTACTTTCTCGTTGGTGTAAGGAGGCCAAACACACTCATTTGCACCTGTTAACCAGGTTGTAGGGATAGCAGCCAAACTGGAATCCTTTTCAAAACATACTATGGTCCAAGTTTTTGGTTCGGAATAATTTTCCATTCTCACATATTGAAAAACAAAAAATATGTATTGAAAATAATTGCCTAATAAATATAAATTAAGTTAACAAGTTCAAAAAATAAGTGTTTAAGTATTGCACATGATGTGCTTTATATCAATCAGGTGAATCAGGTCCTTAGGCCAAGTTGTCTAATACATGAAGTTCAATTAAAACATATTGCACGATCTTTGGTTGCAACATTTTTATACAAGCTTGCAAAAGACAGAAATTGCAGAGTTGAGGACTTAAAATATTTGCAATTGGTCATCAACACATCTAACACTCAAGACAAGTTAAATGATTACAGTCAAATTAAAAATAAAAAATAAAATTAAAATGTTTGGCGGAACTTTCAAGCATTGTACGTTATACATTTTTTTGGTACAATAAAGATTATTTTATTTTGATTTTTATTAGTACACCACTACAATACCCAGTCACTTCTTTTAAAATAAATCATTATACATAACAGCTAACTATTTGCATTCTAGTAAAAAAATAGCACCTATTCTGTATGCAAGAGAGGGAAAACAACAAATTTGTTTTGATATGATAACTTTACATTTTTAAATGCAATTTTATTACAATTCCAAGATTGCAGCGGACCTGAGTCACTGACAATAAAAATATTTAACAGGGAAGATTCGCATGGTCTAACATAAAAATTTTCCTTTAGCAAATATTCATGCCCCAAAATAACCATACCACGATCTGTTAAAACAAAATTTTTTATATCGATTATGGAACCATCTGCTAAGGTGCAGCAATTATTCGGTTCTAATATTTTAAGCACACAATTTTTAAACACCCCTGTTTTGTACTGGGAAAGAACAGACATATTTGCAACAATGGGTCCCTGACAGTGATCATTTTCAAATGATGGAAATTGTTGCGATTTTGGCCTAAAATTTCTTACATTTAAATCACGTTCACATGTCCTGTTAATAATTTGTTGAAGTGGTTTGTCATTTTTTCTAAGGTCCCTTTTTATAGTTTGCATGTAGTTCTCAAACGGAAAAGCACTGTAGTTATCCAGAGGTCCAAATAACTTCACGTCATCAGTTATATGTAATAGGTTATGAACATTGTGCGAAACATATTGTTCCCCATAAAGAGCAATAAATGATTCCACAAAATACGTTAATAACTCATGTGCATAGTCAAAAAGATCAGAAAGCCGATTACATGATAAAATTGTTAGAGCTGCATGCAAAGTTAAAAAATTTGTATATCTATCTTATTTTATTTATTTGCATACAATATTTTTTATATCAGGAAAACAAACCCTATTTTCAAAATACTCCCCTACTGCACAACATTTAGTACATGACATATAGGCTGCATGCCCCTTAGTATATGTAATATAAGACTTTGCAGGAACATCACAGATAAAACACTTAATTTTTAGTGAAAATAACTGACTATCGAAAACTATACCATTTGTTATTACATTATTCAAATCAGTTACAAACTCACTTAAAAATGTATTAGCATCTTTAGGTTTTTCATAACCATGATATATACCAATAATTTCTACCTTATGAAAATTTTGGAACAGACTACATAGAATAGGGTATAACTGACTACCAGAGCTTTTCGAAATGGGTAAACCATCAACATGAATACAGGCTTCAATTTCTGTTGTCATTTTGAATCCAGCAGGTAACTGCGATAGAAGCTTAGTAATGCAATGCTGTACACCAAAATGGCAATACTCCCCGGGTTCAATAGTACTTAAACTTACTTGTCTTGGAGTACGTAGCAATGTTCTTACATCACCTGGAAGTTCTAAATGATAGGGTTTTAAACATTTTAACAGGTCATTCATTGCAGTATGTGAAATGTTATGTTTTATTGCCCACTCAGATAACTCTAAGTTTAAGGTTTTATGAGATTCGACAATATTAAAATTTAAAACATCATTTAAGCATGATGTTGGGGTTGAAGGTATCAAAGCAGCAGATGCATCGATAGGAACATTATTAGAAGTTAATAAATCACTCGACAAGTCAGAGAAATTTTGTACTATTGATCCTTTATCACTGCCTAATTCACTATCAGAACTACTCTTATTAGCATTTCCTAACAAAATCTGCATTTCTACCTCAGAGCACGCCTCAGAGGAAGTTTCCAAGGTTCGTGTATTCAAATTCAAAGATCTGCGACTACGTTCAAATAATTGTAATTGCTTTCGAGAGCTTTTGTAATATTTGCTAAACTTATATTTATAATCCATGATAGTAATAAAATACTACTTACCTTTTATTAATAATTGGAAAGCACTAGTCACTAGTTAGATATATGTGGTATTATAATGCCTAAGTCATCTAAAATATAGGATATTAAACCAGAGACGAAAAACAAGATAAACACTAACGCTCAATTCAATAGGACGCTCTTCTTTGCCGCGATCGCATTTGACAATATGACAATTGACATCCCGCACACAGTGTTGCCGGTCGTAAAATAGGTTTTAATAAGCAATGCTTTTTTGTTCTGTTGAGACTGAGGGGATCTCCTCTGTCTATAGCGAGATGCTGAGTTATAATCACATAGCCATTTTTCACACATAAAATAATAAAACTTAAAAAGTGTTGATGTATAATTAGTTTAACACTCTTTTCAATGTATATTAATTTTTTCAAATGAGAAATTAATAGGAATGCTGGCAACGTTGGCGAAAATTTTGGCGATAACATCCGAGGAGCATCGGGCTTGTTCGCAACCGAATTTTTATTCAAATAAAAAGCGGCAAAATTTAGTTTAAAGGACATGATCTGATACTTGCCTATAGGTACAAAACTTGATAGATGCAAGCAAATATGCCACAAAACCTATTTAAATATCCCTATATTTACTTGATTTGTAGTTTAAAATTTTGTACTAAATGTAACTGTAAAAAAGACTTAACCAAGACGACTTTAAAGTACGTCTTTAAGACATACACCAATGTACATGTTAAAAACGTACATAATAGGTCCTAAGACGTATGGACGTAGAAATGGCCAAAAATGTACGTCTTAAAGATGTGGTGTGCTGTTTGGGATAGCTATATTAGCAACTTCTGATTGAAAAATAGCAAAAATAATTATGGTTTCTGGTGATTAATTGTAACTTATAATATACAAGAAAGTTATTTTAAGAACATGTATAACTTTACAAGTTTGATAGGCAATAACACAAAACTTTGATATGAAAAAATTTGGCATCTAAGATAAAATAAATGAATTATTTCAAAGGGAAATAATACAAGTGAACATAAAATGATCAGTTGAAAATAAGGGATGAATCAAACCAGAAGTTGCCCGAAACAGCACACTACTCTCGATGCTTATTTTTTATCTTATATACTTGTTCTTTAGTTTTAAGGGTTGTATAGGTTGATGTGTTTTATCAATTGAATTGTTCAATTTTCGAGTAAATATAGTTTTACTCGGATGTTGTTTATTTCACTATCCTAAATCCGAATTTTTTCAAAAATTATTTACTTGATTATAGCGAATAAACTACAGTATATATTTTGAAGAGTACATTTATATTAATTTAATTTGATTGTCAATTATGTAATAATGATAATAATGGTTATAAGCGATTGAAAGTTTTGAACATTGGCTGTTGGCCTGGAGCAATATTATATGTACCGATACATAAATTAGTATTAATATATGCCGAACTCATATTAAATAAAGACTTATCCAAGGTAAGAGTTTTGATTTCAGTTTTTAAACACCTTATTTCTTATCTCCCCCTCTTTTGCAAAAATAATGAAATTTAATAAAATAAAAATATTTAATTTTATTATTAAACTCCAAATAACAAGACATTTTAATCAATAATTTGATAAATACATGTTTCTGGTGCATTAAAGCATAAAATTGCAGAAAATGTTTAATTGTCTTCTTTCTATAAAAAGAAAAAATACATGAAATAACTATACCTACCTACTATTGGAACTAAATTTAATTTTTATCTATATTTCTCTATAAATATTGCAAGTTTAAAAATTGTGATACCTTACTTTTTGACTAATAATAGGAAACGAATAATCAATTTTTATAAATATAATTTTTTTTTATAGTTTAATAAAATGTTTTTAGTGTTCCTAATTTTGAATGCGTTAAAATATCCAGTTTATATTGTAAAATTTTACTTATATCAAGTCAAAACGTTTTACATTTAGCAAATAGGATTTTATGATTGTTCATTATTTTCCCATTTTTTAATGGCATATGCAAATCTATTTTCTTCGACTACTGCACCAATTCAATTAGGCCTATATGAATAAAATAGAAACTAGCAAAGAAATTGACACAAAAATCAATGTGTTAAAAATGCTAAAAACCATTTTCTCAAACATAAAATAAATTCAATTGAAAAGTCAAGATTGGGGAAGGAGTATTGGAAATTTCATTTTGTGTGTTAAAATTAAACTGATAAAACCGGTTCTAGCCACTTAGCCTTGGCTGAAGATCATTTCTTGGAAATCTACGGCTCCGCGAATATAATATTGTATTCCCCTTTCTACCCCTTCCTTTTCGTATGTAGGGTAAACATTGCACGTGTTTTCATTCATAAATACTGTTTTTGGTGCTAGCCACTGGGGGCAGCACCTCTCCACAGGCCCCGTTGAACGACTTTCTTCTTATAAAGACAATGCTATTGCTATATCAGTTCCGTGGAATCACGCGGGCAGCCAGGCGCTCTGCGTTTTATTGCATCATATAGACATAGGCGAGTGCTTTTGTTTGCAGTTAGTTCGTATTGCGGTATTTGTTTATTTTAATTTCATACGGTGTACCGTATTATTTATTGACAGTAGTGAATTCTTTTATTAAAGCCTAAGAATATGTCCGATATTGAAGAATCTGTTCATGAATCCCCCCTCAAAAAATCCCCTATCAACAAAAATATAAAACTGACTGGGAAAAGGAATGGAAATGGGCCACGCCTAGTAAAAAGGTCCTCTTTATGCTTGGTAATATGTTTATTTTTTACACAAATAGGTTTTTTTATTTACTAGATTCCGACTCTGATTAACTATGCTAGGTAGATAAATATTATCTATCTACAGTTTTTCAGTTTTTTTATATGTGTTTGGTTTTTAAGTTTTATGTAATACATATAAATATATTTTTGTATATACTATACTTTTATTCTTTCCTTCACTATTTTGATCTCTTTTTCGGACTTTTTAAAATCTCACGATTTCTCACGAATTTTATTATGAAATTCTGACGAATTATCTTGGAACATTTTGGCAACACTGCAGGTCAGCAGAGACAGACAAGCAGTCAAGCTAAGTGGAAGTGGTTTTATTTATCAAATATAATATTATGGATTATGGAGATTATATTTGGTATTTATTTTTGATCGTGAACTCAATCTCAGCAACCAAAGTGCAATACTTTTTATGTAACTATATTAATAATGGTAAAATTAAGGCTTTGAAGAAAACATCTAACCTGCAAAATAATTAGCAGAAGCCATAATAATCTAAGCAAGGACTTTTAGTGCCCTTCAGGAGAAATTGATACATTTCTCGGCCAAGAACTTGACAAATAAAGGGAATTGAATATTTTCTCCAGTGTTATATTATGTCTGGCAAGTTGTCAAATAACAAGGGTAAGCCATTTCCAGAGTTAATAATTCTTCTGGAAAGGTTGACATATACATTTAAAGAAGAGAGTCGTTCACAGTTTGATCAACTTAATCTATCGTGGATTAAAGAGGAGAATGAGTAAGTACTTAATTGTTTTTCAAAAAGGCTTCTTTGTATGTGAGGTGTGTATTTCATATAATATATATGTGACACAAACTATGACCATTGGTCTATGTGACTCACAAGGATGGTTTTCAATAGTCCAGTAGCTCGAATCTCTTCAGGAAACTGATTAGCTTCCTGGGATGGATAGTCTTCAAATTCATAACTGTTATTTGGGGATTTCCAAATCAAATCAAGTGAAGCTTTATTGTCAAGAAAAATACAAATCCTATAGACAAAATGACAGATATACAAATATGTTCGAACTACATCTAGACACATAGGAACCTTTACCATTACGAAATACATTAATAGTTTTCCCCAAGAAGCTTGGCAAAGCTATAATAGGCTCGGGAAACAAGCAGTCTTTTAACTTCCTTTTAACCCTCTTATCCAAATACCATTTGTTTGGTTCTTTCCGTTGGTGAACAGGAGCATAAAACATTCAGTTGTTTCTTCATCTTTCAAGCACAAGTGGCATCAGGTTTCTTCAACCAGCCCTATCTTGTTCATGTAGTTGCCTAGGTGACAATGACCCATGTATATGCCACCTTCAGTTTTTAGGTTTGTAGTCGGCCAAATTGAAGTAGTTCGCTAGTTCTCACTTCTGATTGTAGGTTCACTGCCATCTTTGAGTGTGCTAGACCCAATAACTCTCTCCATTTGTCTACAAATTATTGTTGTGTCCACTTGGAGATGGCATCTTTAACTGTGTTGTAAGTTTATTTATTTAGAGCCTTCATAGCTTGTATGTCCCAGTATCTTTATTCTCCCTACCTTAGTTCCTGACAGTTCCATACTACCTTGGATGAACAATGGCTAGAGTCAAGAGCTTTTAAAGCCGCTTGACTATCCAAGAATATTTTAATTGATCTGCTTTTCCAGTTTCTATCAATAAGTCACTGTGCATTCATTTCATGGCACAAAAATGATTGCAGTGTGTTGCAGAGGTCATTAAGTAATGTTGTTGAGTGGTGTAACATCCACAATTTAAATCTAAATGTGAAAAAAAGGGCTCAGTTCTGTTGTACACTAACACTTGTAATGAGACCATAATAGAACAAGATTATTTCTATAAGGACATAGGTGTAACATTTGATTCCAAGCTTTATTTTGACAGTCACATAGAAAATATTGTGAAGGGTGCTTACAAAATGCTTGGCTTTGTAATTAGATATAGTAGAAATTTTAATAATGCATGTGCATAAGCAGATCATTCCACAGGTGACAAGTAAATGATTATACATTTTTATTATGCTTTCATTTTCGTACATGATAAAATATTTAATATTATGCTAAGTTACTTTTTCCTATCAACAATGACAACTTTGGCCATCACGGAGAAAATAAAGATTATCTTGAATATAATTTATACTTTATGTGTATTAATTAATTACACAATTTCTAAAGCAGATGCAGATGAGCATCAATAATTTTTTCTTTAAAAATAGTAGCCATCAGTGTTTTCTTACCCGCACTCTACATTTAAATCTTGAGTGATCTTTGCTGCAATAGAAATATGTACGAATTTAAAAGATATTGGCTAGAAAGACTTTGAAACACTAATCCACAGCTCAGATGTGATGAAGATAGATAGCCCAAAAATGTGGTGGCTGTTCTACTATAAACCATAGAATAATTTTTTTTATTTATAAGTTAAATCAATACTTAGAATGTATTTTGTACAGAATTCACCCACTCTTTCTAAAAAACTGCTGCTTTGTGCTGTCAAGTCACATAATTTTCAATAAATCCTTGCAAACAGGTATTTTTCCAGAGCTCTGGAAATCCAGCTATGTGGTACCAATTCACAAATCAGGCGACTCATTAAATATAAAAAACTATCGTCCCATTTGTATCCTCAACGCCATCTCTTAAGATTTTTGAAAACATAGTAACAAAATTTCTTACATCCTGCCTTGAAGCAGAAATTATTTCAGGGTTGGGTTCAAGAAAAATTCATCCACAGAAATGAATCTTCTTAGATACCAGGGTTTGTTGACGGGTGCCTTGGAGGGGGGGGTGCAGAAGTACACTCTATATACACCGACTTCTCCAAGGCATTCGACAGAGTCAGCCATGGTGTTTTAATCAAGAAACTTAAAAAAATTGGAATTTCGGGCACCCTACTTTACTGGCTAAAGAGTTACCTTACTGATAGGACACAGATTGTCCATATCAATATTTTTATTTCTTCCAAAATCAATGTGTTATCAGGAGTGCCGCAAGGTTCACACCTCGGCCCATTACTCTTTAACTTATTTATTAACGATATTATTCACTGCCTCAAAAGCAGTCTCTCCTTGTTATTTGCTGATGACTTAAAACTGTTTTTAAAAATCACTTCCCCAAATGACTCTCTCGCACTTCAGGAGGATCTTAACAGGCTAACTCATTGGTGCCAATTTAATGGCATGGAACTTAATTTACTAAAGTGTAGGGCCATAAAATTCCACAAGTCTAGAACACCTAGCAACTACATCTATCATATTGATGGCAATCTGTTGGAGTGCGTGGGACAGATCAGAGACCTTGGGGTCTTGCTGGTCCCAAATCTAGATTTTTCTCAACATATGGATACCATAATCAACAGGGCACTTCGGATGCTTGGTTTTGTTAAGCGCAGCACAAAAAAATTTGTTGATATCAATGCTATCAAAGTACTATATTTCTCCTATGTCCGCACTCATCTGGAATATGCTGCATCTGTGTGCAGTCCGAACTATGCCTGCCATGTACACAGACTTGAAGGTGTTCAGCGCAAATTTTGTAGATACCTTAACTACAGATTCTTTGACAATCAGGAATTTCATTATTTAAACTTCTGCCAAGAGCTCAACATTTCATCACTATCTTGTAGGAGAAAACAGAGAGACCTCAAACTTTTCCACAAAGTTTTAAACTCCTCAGTAGATTGCCCTCATTTATTATCCAAAATTCAATTACATGTTCCTTCACGCTGCACTCGCTCAATTTCTACATTCACCTGCAATTTCATTTATCCCTCGTACACTTAGACTCTGCAACGAATTGATTAATGTGGATTTCTTTGGGCCTTATGAACCATTTGTGGGAGCAGTCAATGACCTTATATTATAGTGATGCATGATGCGTATATATTTATCATTATTAATAAATTATCTAAATTAATCTAAATTTTGTGTATTATCCTATTTTTCCTACTTAGTTGTGATAAAAATGAAATATGGTAGGTAAATAATAAATTAGTATGTTATATAAATAAATATAAATATGTATGTTATTATGGATATTTGGAGTAAGGGTTTGAACTTAGAATTTTATCTAAATTTCATGTATGTAAATACTTAGTATAATAAACGTGGTAGGGTTACAGGGAGTACTGTTCCCTCCAAATAATTTAAATAAATATAACAAGGACGCGAAAATCAACTTCGCGCATGAGACTGAATATATTTTGATAAGGCGAAGCCGCAAGTCCTGAGGAGTGGGCAAGCTGTTAGAAGATTAATATTTGCCTTTGCAGAGAAGGGTAGTGAGGGTGATAGCAGGGTTGATATATAGGGAGTACTGCCGGGAAGCGGTCGTTAGTTTGGGAATTTTCACTTTCCTGTTGATTTTCTTAATGGAAAACGTGGTATGAGCTAGGAGAAATTTACTGGAACCAATACCATCATAACTACAATACTTGGAATAAAAGCAATTTATTAATACCACATTATCGGTTAAGCAAAAATCAGAATGGTCCAAATCATTGAACAATAAAATACTATAATAAATTGCCAGATAAACTAAGATAGATATGAGGGTCTTTAAAATGAAACTAAAACAATACCTATTCCAAAAGGCTTTTTATTTCTGTTGTGAGTTTTTGAATTCCCTATTCACATTACAAACCTGCTGAAATTTGACTCTCTTGTCATGTATATATTTTTTCTCATTTAATAAATATGTATATGTTTGACTGTTTGTGTAAATATTTATTGTAATAACTGTATAGTTAAAGTGAGGTACCTAGTTATTTTGTGTCTATTGACTTATGTAAGTGTTTTGTAACATGGTGAGCATCAATAATGTATCTGTCTCTATATCTGTAAAAATGTTACTTTGAAAATTAAATTATTTTTTTAACATATAAAAGTAAGTAATTTATTTTTTAGAGAGGAGAATGTGAAAAAATGTGAAGATGACTATTTGATTCAAGGGGACCTTATAAGTCATGAGGAAGTTGATATTAAAAGTGAAGATGAAGAGGATGTGCCCGAATCCAAGTAAGAAATTTATCATTGTGATATTCATTCACTAATTTATGCATATTGAGCGAGTTGTTACTTTCAATGAACAAAAGGAAATGTTACACACTGTTGAAACGTAATCCCAGGCTCTTTTGTACTTATTTATTTATTTACGTAACCACAATTACAACCACTCGCCAACCCGCATCGGCCAGCGTGGCGAAGAAACGGCCGACCCCCTTCAAGTTATGGAAAGAATTGTCGATACCTGAAAATAGTCCCCAGGTGGGTCGAACGACAAATTCGGAATCCCACACTGACGGCACGCTGTCAGTCTGCTCCAAGGAATATGGGGGGAGCAAGAAGTCGACTAAAAACCAAAACTATGCAAACGAACAGAATACTAAACTCAACTCAAGAATAACTAGGCAACTGAGAGTGGCAACATATAACATAAGAACGATGCGTGAAGAAGTAGATAGAGCATGCCTAGAACAAGAACTAGAAAACATCAAATGGGATATCCTAGGACTTTGCGAAACAAGAATCAAAGGACAAAAAGCTACGAACCTGAAATTTGCTCACCTGTTATACCAAAACAATACAGAATCTTCATTGGGAGGTACTGCGATCCTAATAAATAAAAACATAAAACATGCAGTAACAAAAATGCATTCAATCTCAAACCGAGTCCTATATATCATTTTAGAAAATAGAGGTATGAAGGTACTAAAATCCAAATTGTCACAAGGGAAAGCAAAAATAATAAAACTGCGAGACAAATCGGGCAATCTTGCCACAGAAAAAGAAGATATAGCGAAAGTAATAGAACAATTTTATACAGACCTCTACTCGAACACCCTTCCAAACCCAATCAAAGAAAAAAGACAAATTCTAAACATAGACTCCGAGGAAATTCCAGAAATAAATCAAAACGAACTAGAAATGGCCTTAAAACAAATGAAAAACGAAAAATGTCCAGGGGAAGACGGAATAACTACTGAAATCTTAAAAATAGCAGGGATCGAGCTTTGGGAAGCAATAAGAACTCTACTTAATAAGTGCATCGAAGAACAAAGGGTACCCAAACATTGGCAAAGAAGCGAGGTAATCCTTCTCTTTAAAAATGGTGACCAAGCTGATCTTGAGAACTACACACCAATAAGCGTACTCTCGCACTTATACAAGCTCCTCACTAAGATTATAACAAACCGTCTAACTAATAAGCTAGACTCCTACCAGCCAGTGGAGCAGGCCGGCTTCCGCAAAGGCTACAGCACGACCGACCATATACAAACTCTTCGTTTACTGATTGAAAAGGCAAACTAATACAACATCAATATCCACTTAGCGTTTGTCGACTACAAAAAAGCTTTCGACTCAGTAGAACAATGGGCCATTATGCATTCCTTAGATAACGCCAGGGTAGACTCGAGATATACAGGACTCCTCAAATCTATATACGAAACATCAGTAATAGTAGTTAAATTAATGAAGGCCTGAAAACGAAGAAATGAAAGTAAAAAAAGGAGTAAGACAAGGCGATACCATCTCACCCAAATTATTTACGCTGGCGTTAGAAGACGTGTTCAAGGGTCTAAACTGGGAAGGGAACGGAATTAGAATTGACGGCGAATATCTCCACCACCTGAGTTTTGCGGACGACGTGGTTCTAATAAGCGAAGACCCAGCGGAACTGAAGACTATGATCAAACAATTACACCATGCCTCTCAAAAAATAGGACTCGAGGTCAACATCACAAAAACAAAAATCCTCAGTACACAAAACATTCAGCTTTCAATCGGAGGGAAAGAGATCGAAAATGTGGACGAGTATATATACTTAGGGCATAAATTCAAAATTGATAAAGAAAATCAAAAAGCAAAAATACCGCGAAGAATAGGTCAAAGTTAGGCTGCATTCAAAAAACTAGGTTTTATACTCAAGAACATGGATGTCCCTATGAACCTAAAAAGGAAAGTGTACGATAGCTGCATACTTCCAGTGAATACATACGGGCTGGAAACAATGAGCCTCACAAAAAACAGCGTACATCGGCTGCAATGCACGCTGCGAGCTATGGAAAGACAAATGCTGGGGGACAGTTTGAGAGATCATATGAGGAACGAAGAGATTAGAAGAAGAACCAGAATAACGAATATAAAGGAGAGAATAGCCAGATCGAAGTGGCAATGGGCAGGACACGTGGCCAGGATGGACAACTAGAGTATTGAAATGGAGACCCTGGGAAAATAAACGAAAATTGGGTAGGCCAATGAAGAGATGGGCTGACGATATTAAAACCGCAGCGGGAAGAAACTGGACACAGAAAGCGCAGGATAGAGATATCTGGAAGAGACTTGAAGAGACCTATCTCCAGCAGTGGAGAAACTACGGTTTATGAAGAAGAAGAGACATTTACAAGTTTACATAATTAAAATTATTCGTTTGGCAAGTCTTTTGAACTTTTCGAGTAAGGTATCAAAAAAATCTAATTTATTCCAATACCTATTGACTCTAGTTGAAATTCTATTGACTGTATTGTAACGCAAATACCATCTTCTACAAAGGGGTACATGCGAATCTAAACATTGTGAACTTTTCATAAAATTTTTAAATATTTTAAAGGCAAAGCAAACAATGTAGAGCCAGAGAAGGAAGATTTAGGTAAGCCATAACTTGGTCACCATCTATACGTATCCCACTCGAAAAGAGTTTGTATCGGGCATGCTTAATAAATTTTTATATATGGCGCCCAAATTATATTAGAGAATTCAAGTGCACATCTTACAAACGAGGTATCTTAATAGCATCTAAGTTTTTGAAATCCCTACCTGCTCTTTTTATAAATTCTAACATTTTATTTGCTCTGCTGATTATTATTTCAAAGCGATCTTTAAAAGTTAGTTTGGTATCTAAATATACGCCAAGGTCCTTAATGACCTTTACTTCTTTAAGAACTGTCTGATTAATACAATAATGTACGTCATTTATTTTACTGCAGAGCCTACTAAACCTGATAAAATTACTCTTCTCAACATTCAATCTCATGTAATTTTTTTCGCACCTGTCAAGAATGTGGTTAAGGTCACTTTAAGGCCAAATGATATCTTGTGATGGGGCTACCCTGGAAAAAACCTTCATATCATATGCGTATAGCAAGAATTCGGAGGACAGCAGTGAGCCAAGGTCATTGATAAACAAACTAAATAGAAGGGGTCCCAAATGAGATCCTTAAGTAACCCTAGACGTTGTAAGAAAGGGGTTTGATAGGTGTCCGTCGAATCTGACCTCTTGCTTTCTGCCATAGAGATATGACTTAAACCAAGATAAGAGCGGTCCAGAAACATCACAAGCGCGCAATTTGTCCGCTGCTCAAAGAATCGGAGAATAGGTTCGTTAGGCACCACCAAGTTTGTTACATACCGGAACTGGAAATCTCTACGCTATTAGTGGAACCTGCTTCAAGAACTTCACTCTCCAAGGTAAACCTAGCCGGTAGGGAGCGCTAAAAGGATGCCACCTATTCACTAGCAATATTAAGAAAAGTAAATGGAACAATCCTGCGTTTGAGCCAAATAAAACACACCACAGATACGGTACTATTTATCTATTGTTCAGCATGAATCATAAATACAGTAAATTTAACAATTATGCGGATACATAATCAACCCACAATTGGAGGCAGTCTAAAACTCTAATCTACTACCGATAAAATTAGGAATATTAAATAAAATATCAAAAATCAATGTAAATCTTAATTAAGAAACAAATAAATAAAAAGGCACCAATTATGTACTCAAGAGAAAAACAAAAATTTGAGTTTTGACTCCGCGCGGAATCGTGATGTAAGCCGCAGAGATAATGTGGGCGCAAGTACTTACAAGAGAAAAGGTGCTAACTTTAAAAAAACAATAATATCGAAAAATGTAGTTAAAACTAAGAGTAACAAACACTTATCTGGTGTCGAAGTCCGTCCCACCGTCAGGTGAACACGGACGGCTTGTTCTGGATCCTTATTCCATACAAGTTGGTTGGGTGAACTACAAAATCCAAGCCGGGTGGATGAACTACGAACTTCCAGCAAGTCTAGCCGGTTGAGTGAATTGCAAAATCCCAGCCAGGTGGGTGGTTCTTAGGAATGGAAACATTCCCTAGTAACGAGTCACAATAACATGTGAATCGATTGCTATTATATACATTCCTTTCAAAAGAATAATTTATCTGAGTTTAAATTTTGGATTAAAAAGGTAGGGATTTCCCTAGGTTTTCCCTTTTTCATTCAGAAATAAACCAAAAATTAAAAACAAAGAATAAAATGAGATAAAGGCACCACCGTATAATATATTAGAGCAATCGAATTACTACAGCTATAACTTAATATTAATTATGCGGAAAATTAAGTAGGTTCAGTTCGCAAAAGGAAAGCAGAAATAATCAATTAAATATAATATGATAATATATTTAAAAAGAGAGAATTAAGGAAATTAAGAATTTGGACCGAGTTCGGCACAATTGTACAAAATCGTTAAATACAGTAATTGACAGCGACAATACTAAAAAAGAAGGTGAATAAATGTAATTAAATAAATTGTACAAAGTCTCGTACCATATCGATAAAAGAATAACACAGTTATCTTGATGAATAAAAAGTTATAAAATTTATTGTTATGAAATGTACTAAGTTCATTACAATAGAATATTTGTACTACATTGATAAAAAGTTTTATCATACAGAAGAGAAAGCTGTAAAATCAATTTTATGAATTATGCTAAGTCTAGTACAATATAATATTTGTACTCCATTGATAAAAGATATTATCATACGGAAGAGAAAGCTGTAAGATGGATTTCATGAATTGTACCAAGTCTAGTACAATAAAATTTTGTACGACATTGATAAAAGAAAGTGAACCATAGTTATCATGCTGTGGGAAAAGAGAATGAAATGGATTTATAAGAATTGTACTAAATCCGGTATAATATAATATTCATACCATACTAATAAAAGAGTAAACTATGGTTATCATACTGTACAAAAAGCATTAAAATTGATTTTATGAATTGTACTAAATCTAGTACAATATAATATTCGTACCACCCAGATAAAAAAGATTCCTTGGTTTGAAGGAATTTAGCTTTGCCTCAAGGGCGCCCAGCATTTGAAATGGGCGAAATGCATGGATATTTGGGGTCAAAATTTAAAAAACTTTGAGGCAAATGCCTAACTTTCTTTAGCCCAAAGTTATATAAATTTAACGCAAGAATTATTAATTTTGCCATACAGTTTGGCTTAAAATCATTGTTTTTTAAAAACTTTTAAAAACCTTGAGGGAAATGCCATGTTTTTTTAGTCCAAATTCATATGATCTTACAGCAAGAATCTTTAAATTTGCCATAATAAATAATGATTTTTATTCAAACTCATAAAGAGTTTATTTTAAAATTTTGGGCTTTAAAATAAAAGGCCCATTATTATTGTCCTAAAATAAAAGGGATTTGTTATAAAACCAGCAAGTGTTCAATCTAAAATCTTATGATTACGCTGTATTCTTGTTTTAAAATATTGCGTTCTCAAGTAAAATAATTATCTTTCGCATCTCCGCCGTCCCTCATTACACTTTGTAGTATACAGCTTTTTCCCAACCGGTACAATTTTTAAAGAAGTTATCTAAAAACATGATGATTCAGCCGACCCTGGCCGCTCGAGCTCATGACCTTGATACGTCATTACAATTTTGTACCGATCGGTGACAAGCAAGAACCCGTAAATCGGTTCTTTTTTTTTTATTTTAAGTACAGTGAATGTGTTAGTGATACGTCTTTCTCACAAAGGAGACGAAAAAGGGGGCAATATTCACGGAAGAAGCGAATCAGGGGGTGAGTCCATATAAGATTATATGCCAAAATTTCAAATATACATAAATACCTGGTTATTTTAAATATATAAAAACAGAAACTAGCTCTCGTATAATAGCAAACTAAATATGCATAATACTAAACTGTAGTATTATGAATAAATATGACACTTGTAACCCTTAATTTTTTACTTAATAAAATTAAAATGGAAAATACTCTCAAACTTCTAAAACTAACTATATTAGAATAAAATAGAGTGGGAACGGGTTACAGTACAGTCAAAAATGCGAATGAATCAGTAAAAGAAAATGATATACATATTTTACCTCTCGTCAGCGAGGCAGACGCTATCCTAACAAAATGAAATATGCTGACTGTGATTTTAATTATACTAGCACTGTTATTTATATACGAGGGCATGACAAAACACTGTTACATTTATTAATGTTTTACCTAGAGTAAAACGTTTATACCATATAGAGATGATTATAAAAAATAGAACCAAATGGTTATAATGCCTTCGTATTATCACGTTTTCGATATTTGATCCCCGTATGAGGCACATGTGGGACTATAAACTACAATTCGATGCAAATATTGCAAAACAAAATACTAAAAGTTATATTTAATTATGACTGACCACTGACTCATACTGCAGATCTATATGAAAATTTAAGAGTATGGCAATTGCATAAGGTATTAAAATTTGAACAGAATAAACTTATCTACAGGATAATAAATAAAAATCAAATATTATAATATTTTCAAAGGATATCCATAGCCACAATACTAGAGAGTTTATAGGAAATTGTACTGTTATTACTGATTGATAACCCCCACCTAAAACCACACCAAACATGCAGGATTTCGGCTTTTTGCATTCTTATGGAAGATATGTCCCCAAACTCTTATTACTTTATGTACTCTGTTCGTACATGCACTTTTATATTGCATACGTTTTTATTTTCAGGCTAAATTATGAACTTGCCCATAAACCTGAGGATCGAGTTACTCTGCCTACATGTCCTGAGAGTCCTGAGCAGAAAAGCAATTTTAACCAATATGTTATGGTCCATAACAGAGACACATATCAACGTTCCTATGAAACTGTGGTAAATGAAACACCTAATGATCGTTTCAAGAGCCAACAGATTAGTCGTCAAAACGAACACGCAAAAGGTTGGCATAATTGTCCAGAGTGTCCCTACAAAACAATAAACAAAAGTAATTTATCAAGGCATGCCATAATTCATAAGCCTGCTGATCAAATCCAGTGGTTTGAGTGTTCAATATGTCCCTATAAAACAATGAAGAAATCTGATTTATCATGTCATACCATAATTCATAAGCCCGCTGATCAAATCCAGTGGTTTGAGTGTTCAACATGCTCTTTTAAAACACCTCGAAAAGGTTCGCTAAATAGGCACCAATTGAAGCATAAAAAGTCTGACGAAATCGAGTGGTTCCACTGTTTATATTGTTCGTTTAAAACAAAATATAAAAAATCTCTCAAAAACCATTTAAATACAATCCATCAACGAAAA
>MU184534.1:121810-141688 GCA_016904865.1 Pissodes strobi
TGTAATTATGATAACTGTACTGGCGAAGGTGTATTGGCGAAATAAAACGTGTTACTAAAAATTAAGCGTTTACACTATGCTTATAACTAACACCTATAATAATTATAAATTCTGAATAATTTTTAGGTGCTTTTTTGATTTTTTTAAAACATTGCAATCAAGCCTTATTAAGACCAGGGGTCCTTATTAAGGCCATAGAGGGTACCCAAATATGGCCCACTTAATAAAAGAGCATATTATGGTTGATAATTATATTTATTTCTTAACAAAACATAATATTCATTCTTCAGCAAATAAACTTAAGAAATTTAACAAAAAAAATATGTCAATTCCCTAGATTCAGGTCAAAAAAAGGAATGTACTCTTTGGCAAAAATAAATTGCACAAAAAAAAAAATAAACTTAACAAACTCAATGAAACGTAAACACCAGAACGACATTAAAATGATAAGGGATTAATGTAATCATAGATAAATAATTATTGGTAATTATTACCAATGAAGAACTGATACCGGCATGTGTAATTTCACTCAGAACACGACGGACATATGAAGGAAGGTTCCTTATCTTTCACGGTTAACCCTACACAATCTTCGTGCACATACCGTTGGCACATATTACATAGTCGCATATTCGCTACTTTGTCCTCCTCACATAAGTGACAATACCATTTTTCCACTACTTTCTTTGTTTTTTTATTTGGGTGAGATTTATTAGTCTTTAAATCAGTTTGATTCTTTGGTTCACTTCTCTTGAATAAATCTTTTGTTACCCGTTGGGCCGTATAATTTAGTGATTTTTTTCTTGGTGTAATTTTTGTTCTTCCATTTCTGGCGTTGGTAGTATGTTCTTAAAAGTTGATACATTCGCAGATGCTTGTTCGGGAGATTGTTCTCTTATGGGCCTACTTCTTCTACGAATAAGGCTACTGAAACTCTCATCACCCGAAGATGAATCTCGTACGGAATAATCGCTTGAAGTGTCGGAGTCTGAGGAGTTGCTCCCTTTCTTAATTTTCTTTAGATTTCTGTTAGGCTTTTGAAGTCCACTAGGACCAGGTTCCTGCTCATCATATTGGATTTCTATCACTCCATTTTCTGTATTCACATCAGGTCTTCTCATTGTAAGCTCTGAAGGTGCAAACACACTGTCTGGTATAACGTTTGGGTCAAAAGGAGAAATTCCAGTTGCCCGAAATCCAGCTGAAACGTTAGATGGATTTGCCGCCCTTGGCCACACTTTGCTAAAAATTGTTCCGAAATTAAACTTAGTTATTCGATGGTTAGGCTTATTTGTCCAGAAGTACAACACTTCGTCATCCCAATAACTTTCAAATGGCCCAAAGACAGCCTTGTCCATTGGTTGCAATTGATGGGTGGTGTTACTAGGGAGACAATAGAGTGTTATATGCGAGAATAACAACCGCAGAGAAGCGACAACATAAATCCCGCCCAAAAATTTGGAGTGGGAGGTAAACCGGCCAACTGTCATCTCCACGTGCTTGTCAGTTTAGTTTAGTCCGAGATTTGTTTAGTACAGTCGTCGACGAGAAAATTTTTGCGTGAACGCGTTGCCTTTGGTTTATTATTGAAGTGACTTCTTAAACGAGGGTAAAGTCATAAAAAATGAAACGCTTATCAAATTGAAACGCTTTTCAAAGTGAAACGCCCCTTTAATTAAGCATGTTCCAGTATAGCTAGAGGCCTGAAATTTTTAGGACATGTAGCCGGGGTAAAATGACGATCCTGGATGAAAACTGGACCCCCGTACAACCCCCCCCCCCCGTTCGGCCAGGAGAGGGGTGAGAAGAAAGAAACTAAAATAATTCATTTCGGTAGAACGGGAAGCATGGGGTCGAAATTTTTATGGTCTCATGGGGGTCTACCTTTGACCATATGGGGGGAGGGGCTCTAATTTAAGGGGGGATTTTGGGGGAAAAACATGTTTTACCGATCTCTGCAACGGAGCCTCGGATCGAAAATATAGGAATTATACCCCACCTCCCCGGATATTAAAATTGATTATAACGTATCGGAACCGGTTCAACAAATGACTAAAATAAGTTGAGACTAAGTGAAACTAACCGAAAGTTGAATCGACGACTAACCTAAACTAACCAAATCTATTAAAATTGATTTTAACGTATCATAACCGCTTCAAATGACTAAAATAAGTTGAGAATAAGTGGAACTAACCGAAAGTTGATTGGACTACTAACCCAAACTAACCAAATCTATGAAAATTGATTAAAACGTATCGGAACCGGTTCAAATGACTAAAATAAGTTGAGACTAAGTGAAACTAACCTAAAGTTGATTGGACGACTAACCCAAACTAACCAAATCTATTAAAATTGATTATAACGTATCGGAACCGGTCCGGATGTAAAAAGTCAATCTGTTACACGTACTATTAACATATGTCAAAAGAAACAAATAATTATGTATATACGAATATGTCATGATGGATATATCGTTGTAATGTCATTGTAGTATGTCAAAATGTATGTTAAAATATTGTTAATTCATTCCTTATTAAAATACGACTATGTACGATTCTGTCAATCAAACGTTTTAAGAAAATGTCAAATGTGACAGATGAATATATTCGTCAATATTTCCCTTAATATAACAGATATCGAAAAAATTGTTTAACAAAACATTTGTATTTTTCGATGCTCTATCGTTTGGAAATAAAATATGACACGTACAACTGTCACATTTCACAGTTACAGCTGTCAAATTCGTTTATATTAATCTGACATATGTCAAAATACATTGTTAACATTTTGACATATTTAAGTATTATATTTTGACATATATTATTAATCATTAAAAAATGTAGCTAATTTTATGTAACATATTATGGGTTAATATGACAGTGAGAGATGTTACATAAGTTTTTATTTTTTTTACCACTACTTTAATGTCGTCATTTGACAAGCCATTTTTTTAAATAATATGTCTAAATTATTCATTAAATATATATTATTATGACGATCTTCTTAAATTAACCCATTGTTTTATGCTAACTGTTTGTGTAAATGTGAATATGATTAACCAATATTTCTTTGTCTTATCAATTGTATAGTATTACGCTATATTTTATATGATAACAACCATATTTGAACTTTGAACACGATATATGTTTCAGATATATTTTCAATCATCTATAGAATAATGACAGTTGGAATAAATTGGTTTGTGCAGAAAAATATGTTTTGAATTTCTCTACAATTTATCTTAATACTTTTTTTCGATAGGACCTTTAGTAACAAAGTTATTATTAACTAAACAGAAACATACGACAATTTTTGTATAGCTTTTATTACTCTATCAATTACCGATTTTTAATTTAGAAGAACTCGAACCTTTTTCAAAAATGTTATGAGAGAGCGGCGCAGACGCATGTCGGCATTCGTTACGTCAAAGATTTAGTGAATGTTAGAGCCCAACGAAGGTGTGGTATTTTTAAGTGGAACATATCAATATGGTGATCATCCACCTTCTTTACTTGTTTTAGTTTCGGACCCTATTGCATTGCATTCTTTAATGATTAAAAATATATGTCAAGATATAATACTTAAATATGTCAAAATGTTAACAATGTATTTTGACATATGTCAGATTAATATAAACGAATTTGACAGCTGTAACTATCAAATGCGACAGTTGAACGTGTCATATTTTATTTCCAAACGATAGAGCATCGAAAAATACAAATCTTTTATTGTTAAACAATTTTTCGATATCTGTTATATTAAGGGAAATATTGATGAATATATTCATCTGTCACATTTGACATTTTCTTAAAACGTTTTAGTGACAGAATCGTACATAGTCGTCTTTTAATAAGGAATGAATTTACAATATTTTAACATACATTTTGATGTATTACAATGACATTACAACGATATATCCATCATGAAATATTCGTATACATCATTATTTATTTCTTTTGACATATTTTAATAGTACGTGTAACTGATTAACTTTTTACATTCGGACCGGTTCCGATGCGTCATAATCCATTTTAATAGATTTGGTTAGTTTGGGTTAGTCGTCCAATCAACTTTAGGTTAGTTTCACTTAGTCTCAACTTATTTTAGTCATTTGAACCGGTTCCGATACGTTATAATCAATCTTGATAGATTTGGTTAGTTTGGGTTAGTAGTCCAATCAACTTTCGGTTAATTTCACTTATTCTTAACTTATTTTAGTAATTTGAAGCGGTTCCGAGACGTAATAATCAATTTTAATAGTGTTGGTTAGTTTGGGTTAGTCGTCGAATCAACTTTCGATTAGTTTCAATTAGTCTCAACTTATTTTAATCATTTGAACCGGTTCCGATACGTTATAATCAATTTTAACAGATTTGGTTAGTTTGGGTTAGTCGTCGAATCAACTTTGGGTTAGTTTCACTTAGTCTCAACTTATTTTACTTATTTCAGCCGGATCCGATACGCCATAAACAATTTTAATAGATTTGGTTAGTTTGAGTTAGTCGTCCAATCAATGATACGAAAATTTCGTAACGCGAGACGAAAACATAAACCATCTCGTGATGCGATCTTGAAAAATCACTCTCATGAAACCAAAGAAGTATTCACTTCAAAAAGGTTAGAACGCGACAAATCAGTAAACTCTGAGTTAAACCGTTAAATCCTAAAAGATACCTATACTATTCATAATACATTTCT
Organism: Pissodes strobi; assembly: GCA_016904865.1. Lineage (NCBI taxonomy): Eukaryota > Metazoa > Arthropoda > Insecta > Coleoptera > Curculionidae > Pissodes > Pissodes strobi. The sequence continues at coordinate 126,509 of MU184534.1, forward strand.
AATAAAGTAAATAATAAACATGTAATTAATTACATGTTTTATCAGTGTATAGCATTTCTTTTCCCTTCATTACTTTTATCTCAGTGTATTAAACCGGCCATCTGTCACATATGACAAATTGAACTTGGCTCTCCAACTTCAAAGGTGCCGACGGGTTTTGTCGCTTCTCTGCGGTTGTTATTCTCGGGTTATATTATGTTTATCTGCCTCTTCGACTATTGAGAAATCAAGGTGAGAAGATGCGCCGTCAAATATGAGAAGAACCTTCTCGTTTGGCTTAAACTGAGAAAAGTGTTTAATCCAATTCACAAAAGTTGAAGTATTCATGCTGCCATTCTTATAACAGCTCCAGCTGGAAGATTTTCGGACCATTCCTGTTTTTCCCGTTTTCCTTTCATTAAAATCATTGGGGGGTATTACTTGTCCAATTGCATTACCACATGCCACTATCGTAACATTTTCAGCATGTTCTTCTGAAATGATATGAACATTTGAAGATCCACGTTTTGCAAGCACTTGCGACTGCTTATGCAAGGTCAACCTGCATCCCTTTTCGTCCATATTGAATATTAGATGAGGTTTATTCATAATATTCATTTCCTCCATAATATTGCGAAGCTTTTCAAAATTATCATTTACAATGTACCTATTTAGTTTTGCTGCCCTTGCAGCATTCATGTGTTGTGCTTTGCCTCTTGCCACATCCGCGTGTCGCTTTAGAAAAAGTCGGAACCATTTCCTTCCTGCAGTTTTGTTACCATCAGAAAATGGGTTGTTAATTCCAAGTAGCTGGCAGTAGTGATAAACCGAACTTCTCAGTAGCTTAGAAGTTAACGGCATTCCAATGTCGCATAATCTAAATATTCGTTGACAAAGATCAATCTCCTGAGCAGCTGTTAACACTGTTGGGCGACCTAATCTTTTTCATCCACACCAGAATTCATATGATTTCGCAAAGTTCTTCGAGGTATGCCATAGTTTAGGCTAGCATTTCTGACAGATGATCCTCTTCTCACTGAGTCCATGGCACGCTGCAGCTGTTCTTGCGACCACCTTGCTCGTTTTTTTTGAGGCTCCATTATACCTGTAAGTTTACAAGGATGTACTCACTTATCACTTAACTACTTATTAAAAGAAGAAACTACTTATTAAGAGAATTCCGAACCTTGTCAAAACCATTTCCACCCTAGAGACTCTATTTATGTTGTGAGTTGAAAATTTGTAGGAAATAAGTTTTTCGAAATTGGTGTCGAATTGGATCATGCGTGTTTTTTTAATCAAATTATTTTGGGATTATCAATGAAACGAGCTTATAATTAGTCAGAAAATTGCGGACGCTTACAATTTTCAACAAATCTATCTAAAACTACCAAAATGCACACTAATTTCCCACAAAATAAATATTCTTCTCATAAAATAAATAAACCCCTCCAGGTAGGAAATGGTTTAAACGGTAGTTCGGAGACTTCCTAATAAATAAATGACTAAATATTGCAAATTTACATTAGGGTCCAATTAAGGCCCATGGCTTTATTTGGGCCAAAATGATGGGCCTTATAAGGGCCCAAAATTTTTTCATGTTTTGACACAGTTAACAAGTCATAAAGCAGGAAAGAATAACAATACACACTCAAAACACTATATCAGTAGATAGCTAAAACTACAGGCTTTGCTATGGTACCAAAACAAAAAAATATTTACTTACTTTTATCCACAATTCGGCAACTTAAAAGAAAACGCTATTCTTAAAACATCGAGCTGCAACATGTAGTCTTGGCGGTTATGCTTCGACTGATGAACGCGCACAATAAGCAACACAGGTTTTGACCTTGACTGGTTCTTGGGAGACAATTTGCAAGCTTAGGGGTCTTGTGTGCATCGTATTTATCACTCACGGTTGCCACATTTAGTAGCGGGCCTTATAAGGACCTCTGGCCTTATTTGGCTTAGGTACCTTATATTACAAAGACTGACAAGATGTACAGTCTAATCCAAGTTAGGCTTTAAATGCCTTGTTAGTGTCAAAACACGAATATCGCGTTTGGCTGGAGTGCAGTCGTTGTAGGAAAATAGGTATATTCATAGCTTCTACTTGAATAAACAAGTAACAGCGTTCCAGGCAGATATATTCACTATCACGCATGATGGCAGACCCATTTACACGAGATGGCTCTCAAAGATAGGACCTGTCCGCAGCTTCAACGGATGAAAACAAACCTAAGACTTCATTGCAGGATCGAATAAAGAAAACGACATGGCTGTTGACAAAAGATTAACGGATTCGATTTAAATCACAGAAGCGAGTACAAAATGGGGAATGGAAGAAACCGATCAGCAACTCGGTAGGAGCAAGGGATCGTAGAGTATATCAGGATTTGGTTCAATCTTTTAGAAAGAAAGTAAAATGACACACTTCATCAGAATGCATGGCAAATTAATCTGGTAGGTAATAGACGGTGTGGTCTTGGATATATCGTAAGAACCTTTTATCTGCCTGCAGGATCTCTCCTAAACTACTAAAATTAATACTAATTTGACATCAAAGTAGTTTGGTTTTGTGTTAGAGATAATAACAATATAACAATAAGTAATCCTCAAATGAAATGAATTATTACCTTTCCCGCTACACTAAAATATATAAGGTATTACAGCATTTTTCATGATAAGAACCTACTTATTATATGTATAATATATATGGTGTAAATGCACCAAAACCTTTGGGTATTCGTTGAAAACCATTTGGCGAGGGTAAGTGCTAACTTTAACGTGTTAACAGATTTGTTTTTTTCCACAGGGTGTAAGGTGCAAAGCAGGGACTTTATTTTTTTTTATTTTTCAGTTCTACTCCAATTTCTAGATAGTTCTGTATAGGTACCTGACATCGTAAAAATAGTTAATTTGTATCATTTGTTTGGGCGGCTTTTTAATTTTTGGCTAATCATATGCGTATGCGGTCCACATATAATTTATAATTAACAATGAAGATACCTACATAAGCAACGGGACTGAGGAAATTTGTAGTCATTTCTAATAATATATAATCCATTTAAATATGTTAAAAATGTATCATGTGTTAATCCTTGAAATTTATTTCCAGCTGCTGCTAAAATGCCGCTCAATAATGGAATTTTAATATTTCTTATTCAAAAGGGTAAGGAAAAATGTCAGTCAAAATACAAACTAGGAATAGAAAGTTATAGGGTATTAGTATTCAACGATCGATGGCGCACTTTCAAAGTTGTGATTCCCATAAAGAGTTTTCCACAAACCTTAGCCCCCAATCAATACTTACATCATACTATTTTATTTTATATACTTCTAAGGCTCCAATATACAACTTCGCTTATTTTATTTTACTATATTCTATTCTACCAGCTATAATAACCCAAACTATGCATTTTGTTAAATTTTATTCTCTTGTCGAGAGGGAATTCAAAGACATCGTCTCTCAATATGGCGATACTGAAGGATTGAGTACGTGGACTTGGCAAGGGAAGCTCGGGCATGAATTAATGAATGATCTAGGTGGTGTTAATACACCAATACATGATGCTTCCGTTGATGTGATTCTCAATCAGAGTACCTCATCCAGCTTCGGTGCTTTGATAAAAGCAAGTAGTCTGGATGGTTCTATGGATGTAAGATTCCTCCTGTTCGACGATGCAGCACCCGAAGCAGGTCATTCGCCTGTTCGCTACCACCTCGGACTCCGTGGGGTGTTCCGGGATTTCCTTCTCACAGAACCGGCAACTGTTCTCGTTTTCAATTTTTATTCTCTCCAAGTGCCTTCTTAACCGGCAATGGCCCGTTAGAAAGCCGGTGACAACGCGGAGATTGTTCTTACTTAGTGTTATAAGGTGGTTTGATCTTCCTGGGTGAGGGAGTCCTAGAAACATCTTTGATTGCCTTAACCCTGGAAGGCGTTCCCATAGACTGATCCATCCTTCTTTTCTGAATTCTTCCTTGCAGGTGTACGTCCCTATGCCACAGAAAGGTTCCGGCCCTAAAAGCGGAGTTTGTGCTCCCACTTTTGCCAATTGGTCTGCTTTTTCGTTGCCTTCTATCCCAGCGTGTCTTGGTATCCATTGAAGGGATTTTATTCTTGCCTAGTTCATTTAGCCTATCTAGGCATTCCCATATCATTCTGGAGCTGATTGTTGTTGAGCTCAGCGCGTTGATGGCTGCTTGACTGTCTGAGAAGATGACAATCTCTTTCTTCCTATAGTTTCTGTCGAGGTTGAATTGCGCACGTCTTCTTATGGCGTTAATTTCCGCCTGGAATATGTCCGGGTGTTTTCTGATTGCTTTGGAGAATTTGGTTCCTGGCCCAAATACTCAGGCTCCGGTCCCCTGTTCAGTTCTTGCCCCGTCGGTATACCATTTCATGGCAATTTACTGCGATGTGAGAATGCTAGTGGTGTTCTTTTTCCATTCTTCCCGACTTCTTATCACAACCGTGAAGTATTTTTCAAAATTGTATCTTTTGACTATATCGTCCCTGGGGCGCCCAATAGGTGATATATGCTTTGTCACACATACTTTCTAAGACATACCCCTTCGCCCGTTCCCTCTCTTGTGATTCTAGTCATTGCTTGTTTAGCTGTTCCCTCTACAACAATGTGTAGAGGTGCGAAGCCCACAATTGCCTGGATTGGTGCTGTTGGACAACTTTTCATTGCGCCTGTTTGCTTATGCATGCAAGGCGTTGTACTTTGTTGGTAGTTGATTGTGTGCGCTCTTCTTTTCCGTTTCCTTGAACCCAACGATCGACTCGTAAAGTAGGGTGGGTCTTACTGTTATTGATTGCTTACATCCATCGCAAGATTTCTGGTTTACATCCCCCTGCAAGGGCTTCGGCACACCATGAGGGCCCTCGTAGCCTTAGTTACAACTCCTCAAATGTGTTTATTTTATTTGAGTTTGCAATCCAGCGTTATGCCTAGATATCTGACTTCCGATGCCGGTGTAATGTTGGTCTCGTGTATTCGGATAACTTTCATTCTAGGGAGTTATCTCTTCCTAGAGAAGGGTACTATGGTTGTTTTCGATATGTTTATTTTCAGCCCCACTGTTTGGCACCATTCTTCCGTTGCTTTGAATCCAGCTTGAATGAGTTCACATAGTGTACTCTCAAACTTTCCTCTTGCAGTAATGAAAATATCATCAGCATACCCAACACAATGTAGGCCGAGGTCTGTCAGTATTTCCAGTAGTTCGTCCACCACTAGACTCCACATCAGTGGTGAGCATACTCCGCCCTGTGGCGTACCTCGGGTGGTGCTCACTTCAATGGTCTGATTGCCTAGTGAAGTTCCTCTGTCCTCGTGGCAAGCATCTCACACATCCATCGAGATATTGTGTCGTTCACTCCCCTTCCCGTTAGCGCGATTTCGTTAGAGTTTCTTGTATCATGCTGGTCAATTGGAACAGTGCGGTCTCTGTGGACCTGCCGGTTCTGTATGCAAGCTCGGGCATACAACTTTGTTTATTAAATGAATGGACTAGTAGGATTTTGCGAACAGGTTTATCTCGTGTTTAATGCATTTATTTCAATAGTCATGGTAAATGGTAATGTTATAAAGATGTTTTTATATCAGTACTGACGCTATGTTTTGCTCTAAATCTCTACTACCTAGCACCGCACGTTCTCTAAAAACTTTGTTTGATAGAAATATATGATAGGAATAGATCAGGGTCAAAATATTTTGGTTAATTTTGTTCATTGCCTTGTGTGTCTTAACCGACAGAGAACGAAGAGAAAAATGCACCACCTTCGAAAGTGACTTATCAACATTAACCAATTTGCTAAAATTGAAGATGGAAGTGGGTTAAATCTTTATTTAGGTTTGTTCGGTTTAGACGAATTTATTCCTCCTCCGCTGGTGTCTGAGTGTCGGGGGTCTCGGGGGCCTTGACCGGACATAATATTGTTGCGCGTAAAACCCTTTTAAATGTGTTAGCGAGATATAATGAATAAGATGATACCTACCCTTAAGGATGCGGCCAGCGCAACATGTGTGCTCCGACTTGCTCGTCGGCGTGGGAGTGGGTCAATTACTTACTCTTGACCAGGGCGCCACCAGTTTGAAATATCCAAATCCGCAGACCCAAACAGGAAGATCCTCGGTCTTAAGAATCCATAAGGGCGATCCAAATTCGACGATTATCCGCTACATAAGGGCGATTTAAAGTCTAGACGACTACTAATTACAGTTGGTTGAGTTATTTCAGAGCAAATAAAATACGGTCACGTTCGTGCAGGTTTAAATTTATTGGCGTTCGTTATGTTAGACGACAACGTGTTGTCATATTTCTTTCAATAAACAAAATGATATAAATATATAACAAAAGGTAAAAGATCTTAATTTGAAAGCAATTATTAACCTATATGCTCATAAATATATCGACAGTAATTCGAATTAAAATTGCGTTATAATAGAAGTGAATTAGATAAGAGTGATCGAACAATTATTAGCTACGCTTTAGCTATAACGGAAGTAACAATCTAACACCAAATGATTACGAAAGATCAAACCAACTTCAACAAATTAATCAATAATCACAATATACCTAAGGCATCTATCGTCTCATTATACTAGTAATTAAAAGTTATCCGTCTAATAGTAGCTACTAAACTTTGAGCGCGTTTACCACGGTAGACGACTCGCAGTTGTACATGAATAAACCTTACTGATTCAGATTATAAAATACCGTTATGTAAAATTATTTAAACTGAATAGTCAATAAATCAGAACGACAATGTTGATCATTTAACACAATTAAATCAAAATTGTACGACTTAAGAAATGTAATATATAAAAAAAACTATGAGCATTAATATAGATCCACACTAGTAGATTCAGCAGTTAATTAGATTCGCATAGGTAAGCTGTGCTTACACCCAAACAGTTCCGAAAATAGTTATATCTTTACCACGCAGAAAACTAACACACGCGATATGATACAATGCTGGAAAAAAAAACTCTAAAACACGCGATCTAATATACGCTGAAAAATGTCAGTAACACGCTGAAAATACACGCGTGAAAATATCAGTAACACGCCACTAACATTATGCCGAAAAGATCACAAATATAACCTAAACTTATCTTTCCTGGTCTTCGCCGATATCACCTACGGCCTTCTGCACGTGGACTACTGCTATGCACCTTGGGACCATAAACTCTCAGTGGTATTGGAGGTAATGTTCATACCTCTATGGCTACAGTCGGTACCAATAAAACACAACCAACCGTACTGGCTGACAGCTACTTGGTTAGCTACTCAATCTCTCTTCAAGCAAAGCTCGCTCCAGACAACAATAGCTTGCTCCATATACACAACTCCAAGCAACAATAGCTCCTGGTAAAACTGGCTCCCAGTAAAAAAAACCCTAACTACGTAGGGTTTTTCGATGGTAATGACGAATTGGGGAGCAAACGCTCTCTTCTACAGGCATTCCTCGAGGAAAGAAACGGCGTACTTTGTTCCAGAATACACTGCACGCGGCAAGTTACTAACCAAATATCTTGACTCTCAGGCAAAAACCAACCAATCCACAGTCAAGCCATCAACTAAAGCAACTATGCCACTTTATACCCGAAGTAATGTAGGGCGAATTACATATTCTTAAACTTTTATCAGGCGGACGTACTACATTCTTTGAGGGTTTTCTGAAGAAAGAGGACGAAATCAAGCCCAAAAACCACTAACCAGCTCGTGAAATTCGATGTTAAAAAGCTAGAAAAAAACTCGAACCATAAGCCTGTTCCACACTGTCCTGTAATCATACGCAAAATACTCCAGCCAGTTGTCGCCAAATTCACCAACATCTGCAATATGCAATGAAACGTACCTAAGGCTGTATGATATTGTCACGACTAACAATCGTCCGAACGTTTTTGTGCTACCCTATAGAACTAGCCACCCCGCCGTGCCCCTCGCTTCTCTGTCTGTATGAATCATCGACCGGCTCGCCGCGAAGTTTCGGGATAGCTGGAATTATCTCGATGGCCTCGTCGAGATCATATAAAGTGGCCTCGGAATACTTCCCGAATATTCGTGATAGATTTGAGATTATATATAAGCAGACCTAAGTCGGATAGTTAGTTAGTTCAGTTAATCATTGAGTGTTGAATAGATATTAGTGGTAAAGTTATAAGACTAGTTTAGTGAGTTAAATTGTATACAGTGGTAGTGAATAAAGAGAGTATTAGTTGAAAATAGCAAAGTTGTAATTCTGTTAAGAACCCACGGGAAAAACGTAACATTTGGTGTCAGAAGTTTGATTGTGAAGGGACCGGACTGGCGAAGTATTTTTCGAGGAAAGAAGTACAAGTACGTCAACGAGACCGTTTGATTGGTGGATTCTGGTAAAATTTTATAACATTCTATGGTCAATACAAGGCAACAAACGGCGGAAATGGAGCAAATAAATAAAATGTTGGCCGATTTTATGGATAATTTAAATGCTGAGAGGCGAGCGGATCGGGAAGAGGAAGAACGTAAAAAGCAGATAGAACAGGACCGGCTTCAGAAAAATTTTCAAGATCAAGAAGACAAAAGGCAAGCAGAACAGGACCGGCTTCAGAAAATTTTACAAGACCAGGAAGATAAAAGGCAAGCAGAACAGGACCGTCTTCAGAAAATTTTAAAAGACCAGGAAGACAAAAGGCAAAAAGAACAGGACGACCGGCTTCAGAAAATTTTGCAAGACCAAGAAGATAAAAGACAAGCGGAACGGGAACAGGATGAACGTAGAAGGCAAGCAGAGCAGGACCGGCTCCAGAAAATTTTACAAGACCAAGAAGATAAAAGACAAGCGGAGCGGGAACAGGATGAACGTAGAAGGCAAGCAGAACAGGACCGGCTCCAGAAAATTTTTCAAGACCAAGAAGATAAAAGGCAAATAGAACAGGACCGGCTTCAGAAAATTTTGGACGGACAAAATGAAAAATTTGAAAAAGAAGTAGACAATATACAAAAAGAAGTGAAGAATCTACAAGCAGAATTTACCAGACTAAAACATCAAGCACCCACCGAGAGGGCATTCGCCTCAGGACAAAACATCAAACCTCCAACGTACGACGCCGACGGTCAAACATCCTGGACAATGTACAAAAGACAATTTGAAGCCGCTGCTGTTGCCAACGGTTGGAATAATGAAGAAATGGCTACATCACTAGTGGTAGCGCTTCGTGGATCTGCCCTGGAACTACTGCAGACCATTCCCATCAGCCAACAAGGGAAATATGACATACTTGTAGCTGTCCTGGAGAGACGATTTGGAGACCAACACCGAAGACAACTGTATCAGGCACAAGTAAAGTCTCGGCATCAGAAGCCTGGGGAAAACCTGCAGGAATTTGAGGCAGACATTAGACGTGTCATTCAATTGGCCTACCCGGGAGCGACAGAGGAATTTCAAGAGGAACTTGCTGCCCAATATTTCGTGGATGGTATCAGAGATCCAGAAACTCAGAAAATGCTACGCCTAGCCAAATTTGATAACAGCAGTGAAGCTTTGGGTCGAGCCCTAGAAATCGAGGCGGCCTGTAACATCTCCAAGCCAAAAATCAGGGCCGTATCCATCCAGGAAGAAAAGCCGACAAACAGCTGTGAATTAACTGAGATGGGCGAAATTTTGAAGAAATTAACGGAAGTTCTTCAGGCCATGGCGAGATTCCGGGAGCCAATGGAAGATAGGCCACATAACCGAAATACATCAAATCAGTGCTATAGATGTGGCAGGACTGGGCATTTCAAAAGAGACTGCCGAGTACAAATACGGTCTAGATCTCCATCCAGAGACGCTAGGGCCCCCAAGTCAAATCAGGAAAACTTCAATTAGTCAACATTGCGGGGCGGGTGTTGGCTAAAGAAGATAAAGCCTCCAGGATCGTCTCCATAAAAAGCCTAGGAAAAGCCGCCGACAGTCTAACAATTACAGGAAAGATCAACGGAAGAGCCATAACAATTACTGTTGACACTGGTGCGGCGGTATCTTTGATAAGGTCCAACAGAGTAAATAGAGTAGAAGTTCTACCCATATCAAAGAATGTAATTTTACGTACAGTTACCGGTGAGACAGCTGAAGTACTTGGGGAAATGGATATCGAACTTCAACTGGGACGAATTAAACTACACCACACAGTGTTAGTCGCCGACATCGAAGACGAATTTATTTTGGGGATGGATCTCATCGGTCAACATGGATTCTCTTTTGACAACAAGCTTAATCTCCTCAAGTTTGGCACCGAAGAGTTCATCCTTAACAAAACAGACGATGGCACACCGACTAAAGTAGTGGCGGCATGTACTGTCAGAATAAGCGGAAATACCGAGCAGATAATTTTTGGGAAAATGGAGAAGGATTTTGGAGGCTGCATCGGACTTATCCAACGCCACGATTTGCCTTGCAAACACCTCGTAGGCAAAGCACTAGTCAAAACCGACGGAGAAATACCGATAAGGATAGCAAATATTTCATCCAATTCCATCAAAATCAATAAAGGAGATGTGATAGCCACTTGCGAGCCGGTGCAGTGGGTAACCAATTGCGAAACGCAGTCAGAAGTAACACCCTCGACAAACCCTAAGGAAGTCCTAGAACATTTCCAGAAGTCGTGGCATCATCTATCTTCCGAAGAACTGAAAAGAGCTACACAATTTATCAAAGAGCAGAGCACAGCCTTTGAAAGAAAAAAATGGCACTACTGGAAGAACGAACATCATAAAACATAAAATCGACACTGGAAGTGCTCACCCCATACGGCAGCATCCTCGGAGGCTACCAGTGACGAAGCAGCAAGAGGTTACCACATTAGTCAACAAAATGCTTGACGATGGAATTATTGAGGAATCATCAAGCCCATGGTCGTCTCCTGTTGTCTTAGTCACCAAGAAGGATGGAACTACCAGATTCTGCGTGGACTATAGAAAGCTCAATGACGTCACCAAGAAAGACAGCTATCCACTTCCCAGGATTGATGACACGTTGACGACACTAGCAGGATCTCATTGGTTTTCAACACTCGACTTAAAGAGCGGCTACTGGCAAGTAGGCATTGACGAAGAAGATAAGGAAAAGACCGCATTTTCTACCGGAAGTGGTTTATATCAGTTTAGAGTTATGCCCTTCGGACTATGCAATGCCCCTGCTACTTTTGAGCGTCTTATGGAGGTTGTTCTACGAGGCCTCACTTGGAAGACATGCCTGGTCTATCTTGATGATATAATGGTAATGGGAAAAACTTTCGAAGAGCACCTACAAAACTTGCATGAAGTTTTTACTAGAATCAAGAATGCTCAGCTCTTACTGAATCCAAAGAAATGTTTTCTTTTCCAACAAAAAGTTGAATTTCTCGGACATGTTGTGTCATCAGAGGGAATCCAAACCGACCAACGGAAGATTACAGCAATCAAGGACTGGCCTCGTCCTCGCGACAAACATGAACTGCGGAGCTTTCTTGGACTATGTACTTATTATAGAAGATTTGTTGAAGGATTTGCAAATATAGCTGCACCTCTACATAAGCTCACTGAAGAACGAGCTAATTATAACTGGGATCATAACTGCGATTCTGCGTTCAGGAAATTAAAAGCGGCTCTATGTTCTAGTCCAATATTGGGATATCCGGAACAAAAGGGTAAATTTGTATTGGACACAGATGCAAGCAACACCGGCATCGGAGCAGTTTTATCGCAAGTACAAGCAGGGGAAGAACGAGTTATCGAATACTACAGTCGAACACTTTCGAAACCTGAACGTAACTACTGTGTAACCCGAAAAGAGCTTTTGGCAATAGTACGGTCTGTTGAGCATTTCCATCAATATCTATATGGGCAAGAATTTCTGATAAGGACTGATCATGCAGCACTTAAATGGCTTTTGGATATGAAACAACCTGAAGGACAGGTAGCCAGGTGGCTTGAAAAGTTACAACAATATAACTTTAAGGTTAAGCACAGAGCAGGGAGATTGCATAATAATGCAGATGCTTTATCCAGAAGACCATGCCCGGATAATTGTAAGCATTGCCAAAGAGTAGATCAACGAGAAGGAATTACTCCGATTAGGCTAACGAAATTTGAGGTTGATCAGCAGTGGACCACCGAGCAACTTAAAAAGGATCAGCTTGAAGATAGTGAAATAGCACTATTGCTAAGAGCTAAAGAAGAACAGCAACCAAGACCAAGCTGGAGCGAGATATCAAATAAAGGACTTGCTTTTAAAACTCTGTGGGCTCAGTGGGACTCCCTGGTGGTGGAAAATGGACTTCTTAAACGAGCCTGGGAAAGCGCCGATGGCAAAGTAGTGAAGACACAGTTAGTGGTACCAAGGAGGAAGATATCGGAAGTTCTGGAAGAAGTTCATAATGGAAAGTCTGGTGCTCATCTCGGAGTGAACAAAACGATTGACAAGATTCGCGACAGCTGGCCCTTTTCCAGAAACAAATAATGGTAACAAGTACATTTTAGTGGCAATTGACTACTTCAGTAAATGGCCTGAAGTCTTTGCAATCCCCAATCAAGAAGCTGTTACCATAGCAGAGGTCCTTGTGAATAACCTATTCAGCAGATTTGGTGTTCCGTTAGAGCTGCATTCAGATCAAGGACGCAACTTCGAATCCAAGGTTTTCCAGAAAGTCTGTGATTTACTCAACATCCATAAAACACGGACTACCGCCTTACATCCACAAGCAGATGGCATGGTTGAAAGGTTTAACAAGACCATTGAAGAACATTTGTCAAAAGTCGTAGATGAACATCAGAAGGATTGGGACCAACACATACCACTATTTTTAATGGCCTATAGATCAGCAGTCCATGACACGACAGGACTAACACCAGCCATGGTTTTATTTGGAAGAGAACTCCGCTTAACCTGCGATCTATTATTCGGAACGCCAGACAACCAGGATATGGAAATTCAAGACTACGCGGACTCCCTTAAGGAAAAGTTACTATACATCCATGAATTAGCCAGAGAAAACACGGAGAAAGCCAGTGACCGAATGAAGACACGATATGATCTCAAAGCTAATTCTATGGGATTTCAGATGAACGATAAAGTCTGGTTATATAATCCGCAAAGGAAGAAAGGAAGATCTCTCAAGATAACGCCAGTATGGGAAGGACCCTATGCAGTCATCAAAAGAATTAATGACGTTGTGTATAGAATTCAGCGTAGTCCCAGAAGCAAACTGAAAGTTGTTCACCTTGACAGACTGAAATCATATCACGGACATGAAGTATCTGATCGGGACGATCAGGTTTAAGAGGGAGGCAATGTCACGACTAACAATCGTCCGAACGTTTTTGTGCTACCCTATAGAACTAGCCGCCGCCGTGCCGCTCGCTTCTTTGTCTGTATGACTCATCGCCCGGCCGGTCGCGAAGTTTCAGGATCGCTGGAATTGTCTCGATGGCCTCGTCGAGATCATATAGAGTGGCCTCGGAATACTTCCCGAATATTCGTGATAGATTTGAGATTATATATAAGCAGACCTAAGGCGAATGTTAGGCAGTTCAGTTCAGTTAATCATTGAGTGTTGAATAGATATTAGTGGTAAAGTTATAAGAGTAGTATAGAGTGTTAAATTGTATACAGTGGTAGTGAATAAAGAGAGTATTAGTTGAAAATAGCAAAGTTGTAATTCTGTTAAGAACCCACGGGAAAAACGTAACAATATTATGCATTGCTGGTAGGACCAAGAAATCCAACGATAAATTCATCATTGACAATGACCAAACAACCAGAAACCATCTCGTTCCGGCCGGCGCCATTTACAACTTCTAACATCCAATCTGTTCAACGCATTCAATCGAATCGAACCTAAACGTACCTTTAGCTCCAGCCGGTTTTTCTAGCTGAAAACATTTGCGCCCAACTCGAGCGATGTTGCCAAGTTAGGGAATATTGCTAAATCATCCTGACTGCGTACAATTAAAGCGAAAGCGAAAAACAGTCATTTAACAACAAAACAAGGGTAGCATATCAATTAATTATGTATTTCCTGTTGGCTTGAATCGTAACCACGTCAAAATCACAGGGCAACCGCTAAGCGAATTAAACATCTGGCAACGTTCCAAGAATAACCTTTTCATTAAACGTTTCGATATTACACTCGTCCGTAGGCAACCAACAATTCTTTTCAGGTATATTACCGCCGAAATAGGAAATTAGTCGCAAGGTAAATGATTTAATTGAAGTGCACTGCTATATACTTAAATGTTTTCTTGACAGCAATGTAGAATACGATACAATCTAGTGACTGAGATTACGTATATAACTAGCTTGTTTCAGTTTATTCCTCTAACAGCTCGATAAAGGCACTCGTCGTTCGAAAATCATGCAAGATTAAGGGTGGAATCACTGACTTTATTTGACCTCTATCTGTTACATATTCGTTCCACAACGCGTCCAATGGGACCTGAGCCTATAATAGGCGTGTCCTATTGTATGACCGCCGATATCCTAAGAAACGCAATAAATGAGCGGGCCAAGGACCTATGACGGACTACTCCAGGAATAAGGCAGGCTCGCCTTCCCAGCGCCTGGTAGGGCTGAAGGTTTCCTTGGCTTTGAAGAGAGGGAACTTGCGGTTTGTGATATGGCTCCTCACAGGACACTGCCACTTGAACCAGCATTGGCACCAGCTGCGGACAGTAAAAGATTCGCAATACCGGTATCGCATAGAGGACGAGGAATCGTCCACTCACGACTGTCCATCGTTGGCTAGGGTAAGCGAGATGCACTTTGGAAGCTACGTGGCTTTCGCTATGGGGGCCGGGCTACCGAACTAAATTGGCATGTGAGCGGGTGCACAATGGGCCCAAAGTTAGTGTGCTACGTGCAAGAATCTCCCGCCCGCTTTTTAAAATTCATTCGATTCAATCACCCGTGGTCTCCTAGATAAACACATATATTTGTCTTCATCATTTACATTTCACGAGAGTAGCCTAAAACCTTCCCCACACTATAAAATGGAGTGTTGGCAGGTCTTCGAATTCTTCGATCTATCTAGGGACGTCACAGTAAAGTTTCCTACCCCACATCGAACCATACCAATCAAATATACAATCAAGTAATACCTACAGAATAGCCATATCGTCTACATTATTCGATTGACCTATCTATATTTTAGAGATCAAAAGCGACCATGTTAAAGATATTAT